>VVHJ01027218.1:0-14578 GCA_015107715.1 Tylochromis polylepis
GCGTGACCTCTCCACGACTTCTCTTGCGAGGAACTTGACGTTTCTGGATTTCTGCTTCATTCTGACCTGCTTTTAGCCCTCCAAAAAAAGGCCAAACCTTTCCCCCGAATAACTCCTTTTCCTCTGGTGTGCAACTCCTTCGTGCTGCGAACTCTTTGTGCTCCAAAGAAACAGGTCTGGAGTTGTGAGTCCCACACACGGACCTTGCTCATCTCCAAACGCGCTCAGATGTGCTTGGTTTACCCCGCTGTGAGGGCGGGGGCGGGGCCGTCCCTGCTGTGAGGATGTCCCCATTCAGAAATACAAGACAAGGGAAACGAAGCAAAAGTGAAGTAGGTGACAGATCAGCGGGGAGTTTGAGCAACGGCTATCTGCCGCGTTCACACAGATGTACTTAATGATGTTTTTACTGCATTCGTTGGGCTCTTTTTCAACGTCATGAAAACAGCGTGGGAACACGTAAAAGCCTTTCACGCTGAAGCCGCCCAGATGAGTGGAACTGTCTACATACTTCAATATTCCGTCTTATTTTTCTGTCCTTACTTCAGTCTCCTCTCCAACACTGCTGCTCTGCATCTGTCCCCCTCGCTCTCCTCTAGTCTCACTCTCTTTTGCATCAGGCCTGACTCAGCAGTGTTTTCAGAGGCTAATAACAGAACCAGCCAGTCAAATTAATTACTGCTGGCCCTGCAGCAGTCATACCTCTAACACACACACACACACACACACACACACACACACACACACACACACACACACACACACACACACACACACACACACACACACACACACACACGAGTATTTCTGGGTGCTCAGACGGCTGAGGAGGCAATTCCAGACATTAAATACCTTTGGGGCACTGAAGTGAATGAGACTACACACTTCCCTCTTCCGTCTGGAGCCTTAAAGGGCAATTACACCCTAGAACCTTAACACGATTAAAATAACATCACATGCGAGCATTTCGAGCTACCCCGGCATTTTCAGAGTGTCTCTCTAAAGCTTCATTAGAATTTCAAGGTTCAGGTGTGAGGCTAGATTTCATTTTTCTGTGCTTGTGCTGAACTTGTCTGTGTACTTCCAGCCTCTTTGATCTCACCCACCAGCTACCGATCGTCTCATCTGGCACTGGTTACGACGACTGGTAATCACATTTCCCAAATTCTAAAACAAAACTACATAATACATTACATCTGTACTTATTTTTGCATAAACAAGCACTGACGGTTGAGGTTAGGGTTGGAATTTGTACTAGACATACGCTTAATAGATAACAGCCACCTTCAAGATCATCCATATTAGTTAACATCGCTAAAATGAGCCACAGCTAAGCTTAGTGTTTGTTTTTAGTTGTTGCACCTGCAGTAAAGTCCATTTAAAGTTCATTAAAGACCAGTTTGTTAATTGCTGCTGCGCTGTTTCCTCTAAAGGCAACAGAAGAAAATCATAAAAAGCTTGTATAAATGGCTCCCCGCCTAAGCGGGTTTTTTTCCTTTGGCGTAGCAGCGTGACCACAGATCTCTGAGGTGACCCCTCTGTGTTGACAGTTCGAGCCTCCTGTGTGTGACGGCTCTGCGGTGTCATGCGCTGCGAATCCAAAGACAGACGCCCGCTGATGTGTGACTAGTTTCTCTCACTCCACTCAACAAACCTCAGCACCTCAACAAACAAACATGCACAAAATCTCACCCCTCCCTTCTGTCCAGGCACTCAGTCTCTGCCGGCACACTTGTCATGTTTTGCCTCCGGCGGCATATGGCTGCTCGTTGGCCTGCCTTACCCAGTTGACTGCCTTCCAGGATCCGATGCAAAGATGTCCACCGAGAGACGCCTGGTGGTCATTTCCCATCCAGCACAGAGCAAATGTCCAATTCCAACTCGTGAAATTCCTGCTTTGTGCCGGTTTTATGTTTAGTTAGTAAATTACAAGGAAATTAAAGTGAAAATGAGCCATCAGATTTAATTTTGCGCAGGGATTATTCAAGTGCGGTCTATTCTTGTAACAACTGCACTCAACAGTTCAAAGATCGATGTTTTGTCTCGCACCACTCCCACGGAGACCTCACTTAAAAGATCATGTGCATATCTCAGAAGAACACGCTGTTAAAACCAGCAGAAGCCAAACCTATCCACCAAGATCTCACAGACTTTTGATTACACTCTACATCACTCATATTAGGCAACCAGCTGATGTAAGCGTGTGTAACAAGTGATGCTGTGTAGTTACCCACGAGCAAGCTGGAGATCGATTCGAAAAGAAGCAAGAGAAAGGGTTGAGAAGCAAAGAGAACTGTTTGGTGAAGAATCTGAAGCCAGAAAAGAAAACACATTTGTTTTTTTTGAAAATCTCAGCATAGACACGCTGCTAAATAACTCAACAGTACTGTAGTTTTATGTTAACCACGGGTTAATAATTTCAAAATGATACATATTACACTGAGGAAAGACTTGTTGAAAAGGTGGTGTAAAAGTGAGCATCTCTGCCTCTGCAGCACCTCTGCAAAGGACAACCAGTAGATTAAAACCGACGCTCTTTTTGTGCTGTGTGGTGGCAGTGCTAATCAACACCACAAGTTCATCTCAAAGTGTCAAGCTTTATGTAGATGAAACACAGTCTGGTGATGAGGGGGGAGATTTGCTCCGAGTTCCTCAAAGCTCTGCAACGCTCGGTGGAGGTTTGTGGTAGAGCTTCTTGATTGGCAGACTGAGTCGTGGGTCCTCGCTTTAACAAAGGGACCCAGAGGTTATGTTCCACTTATCGGGGTACCACAGTCCTCAGTCTCCCTGGGAAGGTCTGCACCAAGAGGAGCAATGCAGTTATCATCCTGGTTGCAGAACAGTGGACCGACTCCTCTACTGAGGATATTGAAGGTTGCATGGGACTCTGCCCAACCAGGCTAGATGGTTTTGTTGACTTCAAGAAGGGTGAAAAACAGATTTCTTCCCCCAGAGCTAGAGTAAAACAAAGATTTGACCAGTTTTCTTTTTTATTTGACAGAAGATAGACTCTCTGCTATCACACCCTGCAGTCCAGAAGAAACAGCACAAATATGTGCCTTGTACTGCTTGGGAATATATAGTATGTACCGTTATGGCCCTTGAAAAGGATCACATAGTCCAATAAATACCCCCAGGGTGTACATTCCTACCAGACTCGACCTGTAAGGACAGAAATGTGACTGTCCTTTTAGTTCTGAGAGCGTGCACAGTTTGGATGCTATGGCTGTAGCTCCAGGTCTGTTGGTAGCTTCCCACACTGGTGCCTGACCTTCCACAGAAAGCCGTCTCCCAGCTTGGCTGTTTGTCAACTCATCTTGGTGAAAGAAGGCTTTATTATCCTGCACCCGTGCTTGGAAACCGAGCTTTGGCTCCCAAGAGTGACATCCAGATGAGTGAAAGTTTGGAACGGACGAAAGTTTCCAGACCTCGGGTTGCCAGAACTCTCTCAGATAAAACAGCAGTGCCTGGAGCCCGAGCAGGAGGAGAGTTATAAGGACGGGCGCTGCCAGCCTGTCAGCAATGTGACAATGATATCCCCACTTCACACATCTGTGATGGGTGCACTGATGCACAAATGTACTGTTACTGCAGTGTGTATGTGTGTGTGTGGGAGCGAGTGTGTATATACAACACACAAGTAGATCCAACCAAAATACACTCAACCTTGGATATCCTTTCCATCCCTCTACATCAAACCCCTGAAGGATATATATAGTTCTGTGTGTGTGTGTGTGTGTGTGTGTGTGTGTGTGTGTGTGTGTGTGTGTGTGTGTGTGTGTGTGTGTGAGAGAGAGAGATGATGTAAGGCAGTGTCATGGGTCATGCTGTCAGCCATCCAGAGGACGGTGAGTGACAGTTCTTGTACTTGCACGGCAGGATAATGACTTTAGTATCTTGGGAACTTCTGTGTGATCCTATTTTTGAAAATTTATTTTTAATTTATTTTTTGTGGGAGGGGAAAACTCTTCCTCTCAAAATAAAAGTATCTGCCTTTTGTAAGAAACAACATGGCATTAAATCTTATTACAGGCTTCGGCTTAGCAGACAGAGTTTGTGGAGATCAGAAAACAGAAACTGTTTCCTGGTGAATTTGGACGGAGGTACAGATTACTCCCTTTACTCCCCTTTAAATCTTCACTCGTTACGACAGCATATTAGGGACATTCCAGGTAAAATAAAAGGAACACTACAGGTGTCCAGGCAGCTAGCTAGTTGCCGTACCGTTTTCAGGGGAAAGATCAAATGTGTGCATGTACCCTTACTTCTGATTGGATCAGTTTCAAACTTGTCCCGCCTTTCGACACAGCTTGGTTAGTTCTAATTGGATCTCCTCTCTAGAGAGAATTTTCAAATTGTTTTTTGGGTATTTTTGTTTGGGTTTTTTTTGTTTTGTTTTTTAGTTATCGTCTTGCTTCAGTCGGGGAAAAAAAGGAGATTGATAAAAACTATGACAAAACATATCGGTCAGCAAAATTAACACTGCTTCTGAATGGACGTTATTCTCAGAAGCGTTATTTAGCCTGGATCCTCTTTTAAATATAATAATGCAGGGATAAAATCAGACGTCCATCCTTTTTGCATCCAGTTGCAAAGTACGATTTAATTAAGTTGCAGAGTGCTCATGTAATACATGGCAGGCAGACGCATCTGACTGACTGGAAAAAGAAAGAAAGAAAAGAAAAGAAAGCTTTTTTCTTGGAAATTTGTTATATTTTACTTTACTTGAATTAATAATTTTAACCTTTAAAATCATGCCACTTTTTAACTTTACCACCACTTTCAGATTTACCACTCCTAAGTTTTCTTCTCCTAATATTAATCACGATTATTTGCAAGAATAATGAACTTTATGATGTAAAAACTAAAAAAAAACAAGCAAACAAAAAAACCCCACACCTTAATGATTTTGATCCAGACTGGGAGTTTTATTTCAAGTCTCGTGGTGGCAGCAGAGCTGTAGTGGGCGACGTTTTCTTTCTTTTATCAGGAAACTGAAGCAGAAAAACAAGTAAATTACATACAGTCGGTATAGCCGAAAATATGATGCAGAAAAGTGCCGCCAACATTAACTGTGGAGAAGCACTTAGCAACAGAAGTGCCACTAAGACTCCCCAGAAGTGAAGATCTTCACAGTCACTTCTTTAACAGTCTATTTTTGCTCCTCAGAGGCACAGCAACCTGAAACTTAACTTTTATTTTTCCATTTCAACCATTTAGTGACTTGGAAGGAGTGCAGCGGTATGGTATGCTCCAGTTCCTTGGAGAACATTTCAAGAGAAGTGCTGCCGTGTCCCAGGGAAGATCATGTACAGAGAGAGTCGGTGGGAAGAGAAATAAAACATGAGATGTATGAGAGGTCGAGGGAATTTTTAAGTGCTGAGAGCAAATTGAAGTGGGATGATTCGGTGGGGAGAAGGCGATTTAAGGTACAGTACGACTTTTTGTAGAGTTTTGAGATTGTGATAAAAGTTATAGTGACTAACTACTTTTCTGCCTGGAGCCCCAGTTTGGGGTTTAACTTTCAGCTGGAAGTTTATTAAGTTACGTGCGCAGATCAAATCAGGGACAAAATGTGCACCAGAGTATCTCCTTTAAAAGTTTCGCATCAAAACTTCATAATCTAGTCAGCTTCTGGAGATGAAGTGAAGCGCTGAGAGATGTCTGCAAATACAGCATTTAATATCTGCAGCAGTGATTAAAGGTGATGGCAAAGATCGTGTTGATATTATTGCTGCTGGCTCCACTTCACAGGAGAGAACGTGAACACAAACACCTCCTCGCGTATAAAGAAATAATCCTGAATAATATGCAGGAAAATCTTGAACACTTATGATGAGAATAAGTTTAGATTAGATGCCAAAAAGCACTGCAAGCAGAATAAATACTGCAAGGCAAAGTCCAGAATGAAAATCAACCAACTGCTGGATTTCCACAGCGTCGACTAACAAAATCGGCGAATTCCGAATTCGGGGTCAGTCGGTACCGCCAAGTTTGATGCGATGGTTGTTTGCAGGAAAACAGCAAATTGCCCCTACGTTGGTGTAAAGTTACTACATCAAGCGATACTGGTTAATCTCTGCATTTTGTTCAGACAGAGTAAAAAGGAGCACGGCATGGAAGAAGGGCAGACTGTTTGATTTACCAGCCAATCTTTACTGACGGTCATGAGCCAATAGGGTCGGGGTTACCCTATGACGTTCCTCCACAGGCTGTATGGACTCAGTCTTACAAAGGAGGTGAAAAAGCTTGGGCATCTGGAGGGAGCTGACAGTAGAGCTTCATGTCAAAGGGTCCATATGGACCCGGATGTCTACCTCTGTGGATTTTTGTGGGTTGACCCGATTAAAGCACACAGGTAGCTCCAGAACTCACTGGAGGGATGACACATTCCATTGAGCTTGTGAGAATCTCAATATCTTCTAGGAGGCGCTGGACAAAGTGTTTCTGGGTAAAAGGACATCTGGATACCCCGGCTAAGCTTGCTGCCCCTGAATGAATGGATGGAAGTCCGAGTGGACTTAAGACTTCCATCAACGTGCCAGTGCAGTTCCACGTCGACAGCCAAACGAACACGCTGGTTCATCATGATGCAACACTGGTCTGGAACAGTTTAAGAAACATGAACATTTTGTACGATTTTCATGAGATATTTGCAGGAATATGACGGTGAAATTGAAATCAGTCATCCAACAGAGCAGGTCTCAAATTAGTGTGTATTTTTGGAACTTCGTAACAGCTCGGCACATTTGGCTAGTTCGGAGGGTTTGCGGAGAAAATGTTTGTAAACATATTTTAAACTGGATGAAATTTTGGAGATGTCTCAGAAAAAACAAAACAACGGGTGAAAAGTGAAGTGAATACATGGCCTGAGTAGTGAGAATAAACGTAGGCCGTGTTTAATAAGGGAAAGTTATACACGAGTGTTTAATTTGTTTCATGCAAAGAGCGAAAGAACGAACTCGACCTGCATTAAACGGTCCGAAACCAAAGAAACGCTGAACATATTAAAAAAAAAATAATTCATAAATCAAAAACATGAAACTATTTCTTAATTTAGTAGAAATCCAGGGCGGTACAGCACGCAGCCTTACGTGTTCTTTAAACAGACAGATAATAACTGACTGTGATGTCAGTTGGTGGAAACAAGACAAATAGAGCAGAGAGACCTGTCACAACAGCTTAGTGTCACTGCAGAGCGCCTGTGTGTGTCTGTGTGTGTGAGCTGACTGTGCGAAACACATCAGACTAATATGATTTTGGCAAAGAAAGCCCATTCTAACAACATGTGCCCCTCCCCCGTCCTAGTGGAGAGGATAAGATTACGTTTGTGTAAAATTACTCCACCTCCTAATTGTATCAATGGATGGTATTTGTCTTTGTGGAGTAAATGGATTTTGGTTTTCCAATTAAAGACTGTTAATAAAACTCCACAGCTGAACGGTTACGTGCAAATAAGCTGTTTGAGACGTCGTCTCCATTCACAGACAGGTGACAAATGAAAGGAAAACAAAGGTTTCCCTAACAAACTGCCGGCTCGCCACGCGGCTTCATAACATTTAAAGGCCGTATCATCAGATTCACATCACTTAGGCTCTGTGGATGGGGCCACTGACATCCTGGATGAGAGCACGTTCATCCTGTATTTCATTGCAGGACAAAGGTGATTTCTCTGTATTGATTTGCAATAACCGTTACCTCTAAGGGAACAGGACGGGCTGTCATGATATCAGATTTTCAGATTCCAGCAGTAATAACATGAGGCTATCTATAGAACATTTGGAAAAAATGCCATCAGTCAGACATTTGACACAGGGGCAGCGGTTGATATGTAACTGATTAATAATGAAATGAGTAAACAGCACCGGCAGAAATTATGAGTGTAAGTGTCTAATGCCGTTCTGTATATTAACAGCATGGTCTCACAGCAGTCTGGGATATAATGACAAACCTTTAATTTACTGACGTGTGTTGCCAGACACAAATGTCCTTTTTTTTCCCCCCTGAATGTGGTTTCCATCAGTGCGCTCACATACGGAGTGACCGAAGGAAAGAGAACGTCTCGGAAGGCCGGAGCGGTCGTAGAGGAGTAAACTTCAGTTTGAATCGCACGTCGACTTTCCATGCCTCGTCTGTATGATTTTTAAATGTCATTAATTACAAACATGGTTAGGGTCAGTCATTCAAAACTACTTGGCTACGGTGGTTTGAAAAATATCGTGGTCTTCATTCGGTGGTTGCCACGGCGACGCCTCGGTTACAGGATACATTTTCCTGTTGGAACGGATTACTTACAAATTCACTGTTACTGTTCACTGGCCAAAATCAACAACCTGCGTTCACAAACAGGAAAAAAACAGATTCACTTCTGGAGAGCGGCCTGGTGTTAGTCACCTGGCTTCAGTCCTGGGCCGCTGAATACTGGAGCTTTGGCATCATGCACTTCCAGTTAAGGTGTGTTTTGATGTTTGTGCCCTTTCTCATTGGGTTATGGCAACAGCGATACGGTTGGGTCTCATAACTTGTCATTTTTTTAAAGTGTACAGTGAATATTTTAACCCAAACCCAAAGCCAGTTCTAGTATTTCTACCAAACCATGAGCTCTACTTAAACCTAACCAAGCACTATACAACCAGAGTGCAAAGTGACCAAAAACAAAAGGAATGAAAGTCCAAATGGAGGCGGACCGTGGTCACCTGGCTCATACACCTGGAACTTATGTCAAAGACAGCAGCCCTGCATTATGTGTATTTACAATGAGTAGTCTTAAAAAGGCTGTTCACCTTCAGTACAATAAAAGGAACAGCACGTTCCTGTCACATCTTTCTAAATTTGATAAAAAGAAGCCCCGACAGGCCTTTGGGTGTCCCCAGAGAGTGAGAGGCGTCTGAGCAGACACCCTAAACTCAAAGCAAGGCTGAGGTCACTCCAAAAATATGATGCAATGAGAATGACCTCTTCTGGCAGAGAGACCTGCTCTGAATACTAATGTGCAACAAGCTTGACAGCTATGACACCTAACACGCAGAGAAACTGCACAGAGGTGAAGATACTGAGGTTTTTTTTAATGCGTTGTGAGTCATAAGTGAAGTAATGCCTGCCTGGGTAGACTACCACTCTGTGTATTTATGCATCTGTCACCTCTTATAACTGTATTTACTTTCAGGCCATGTATCTGAGTGTAAAGTGATAACACAACACTGTAATATCAGGCTCTGTGTACGAGGCAGGCAGCAGAGTGAGGCGACTGTCCCGTCGAGGGTTCGTCTCGAGTGATTCGTGCTGTTCTTAACGCTTCCACCTCGGCGTCTCCTGTCACATATTCTGCCCGCTGACTCAAAAACACAGAGCAGCTCGTGGCTGTGAAACGGCTGATATGAGATCAGAATGAGATATCTGAGGGAGAGTAAATATAGCCGGCATCTCAGAGGAATACGAACCTGGAGTGCAATTCGTTCAGGCAATCAGCCCCAGAATCAGACGGAGGTGAAGGCTGGGAGGAAAGAGATGGTGAAGGAGGGAGAGAGAAAACAAGAGGGCTCGGATTCTACGAAGGCGTGAGGTTACTCGGGGATTCGGTTTTTTCAGACAGCAAAATGAGATGAGCAAGACTGGCACAAATTAAAAAATGAAAACAAAAACAAAAACAGGGGATACCCATCAAACCAAACTGACAGTAACTCTCTCTAACCTGAATTGTAAGGCCACCCTAATCAAATATAGTGATTTGGATTTGGTTGGTATGACTCTGGAAGTAAGTTTGAAAGTGGCTTGCGTATGAAGAGCAACTGTGCGTATACTTTTTTTTTTGATAGCTACATGTCATAGTCATCGTCCATTACAGGATACCTATCCTGTCATCGACTGGCGACCTGTCCAGGGTGTCCACTGACAGCTGAGATAGACTCTAGCCCTTTATCACCTTGAATTGAATCGGTGGTTAAGAAAATGAATAGTTGGATGGGTTGTCAGCTGTCAGCCACCTGACATACAGGAAATGGATGAGCCTCAACATAATCTCCAGTCTCTGGGGTCGTGTGACTCCATCAGAAGTCCTGGCTATTTGTCGTCTCAGTGATATCCATTTGTGTTTTGGACATGATTATTCAGCAGACCTTTAATGCGTCAGCATACAGGGATCTGCCAAGTGGATGCACTGAAGCTAAGCCACCCGCCGATGTGGGAGAGCACTGACTTTTTGGCCTAAAGCTTTGCTCCATTGGCTCCATTCAAAAAAATCCTGGTTGTATGCTTGAAACGGGTACCAGAGGTTAGCAAGGACCTCCAAACGGTCTGAGATGACACGACTGATTCAGGGCTACAATCCACAGCAGTCTTCAGCAGCAGAGCCCACCATCAGAAGGAAGTGCGTCGGCACGAAATGTGCCCGGTGATTTTTTTTTGTGTGATTGCTCAGCATCTACGATACTCGTTAACGTCACGTCAGGTGAGGTTTTTCCTTTCAATAGGTGCTGTCACAGACATTTTTGATTGTTCCTCCAGCTGTTGCTTTTTTTCCTGCAGATTCTCGAGATTCTGCTTTCTGTGTTAACTCGGGGTCAGACTCGGAAACAAAGGTTTGAAATGATTCATGCAAATGTGATGTTTCTCCGAAATGTCTGGAGGGCTCGAACTGTCTGCACTGAGAGGTGGAGATTGCATCCGTGGGAAATTCCTGAGGTCAAAATAAAATTGAGTTATTCTCTGATTGGATCAACCTGCAGCTTATTGTACCCTGTGGGTATTTTCAGTGTACAAATCATTTCAAGTATATCTTTAGCACAGACCCAAAGGACGACAGCTTTTTGTCAGGGCGCCGGGAATAGACAGCAGACAATGAAACACAATTCCAAGAAAGGAGGAAAAAGTATGGAGGTGTGTGATGATGAGAGAAGAAGACAGGAGGAAATTAGTGGAGGACAGAGTCAAAAGCAAGAAGGAGAAAAGTAGGAAAAGAAAGAAGAGGAAAGAAAACCAAGATGGTAGGAAATGAAGAGAGTAAGACACTGGTGCCCAAGATCATGGGTTTACATATCACTTTACATTATCTGTGCTGTTAAAGTCACACACAGACTCCTAACTCCCCACATTTCTCTTGCTCATGTTCACTGCCTTAATCTCGGGTTTTGGCGTGGCCAGCACTTGTCATTTCCATAATTCTTGTGATAGTGCAGAAAGGGGAGGGTGTGAAATAGAAAGCAGGGGGGAGGTAATCTGGAAAGAGAGCGGCTGCTCATCTGTCAAGATTACAGCTCTGAAATCCTGTGAAATTCTTTTTTATCTCTCAAAGCAAAAGCAGACCTCCACCTTCTGCCGTGTAATTGGTAGAATAAGAGCATTAGGTTTCAAAGGATGGAGATGCGTGGTTAGGATGTAAGTCACAGGTGAGCAGCCAAGTCACGTGACTTGGACTCGAGGGAGAGTCGAGCCAAATAAAGACTTTAAAACTCAACAAAATCGCATCGCATTCACTTCACAGCAAAAGTTATCCAAATCCATATCCTGCCTGTAATACATGCAAATTGAGCTCCAGCTACTTTGATTCACATGCTTTGAACCAGATCATTTGGCAGACAATCTCACTGTGAATCTGAATAACGCTGAATATTTATAACGCTGCCGCCTTTATAGGTCTGCTGCTGCATTCTGTGTTTCTGCAAAGCTCGTGTTACATCCAAAACTGCTGTTAGCATTCAGTGCCTTTAAAAAGATAGGAACAGAACTCGATCCCCTGCACAAAGACCCACGCCCAGCACACACAGTTACACGTCCTACTACGTACACCACATTACTTTAAAACATTAGCCTACATGCTACATGCCGCATTGTGCAATCAGCCGTCCACTGTGAAACTGCACGGTCTCATCATCAAATGGAAATACTCTAATGTCTTGCACATTATTTGAAAAGTGCCGCCTTGAATCCTCTTAACGGCCAAAACAATGCTATTAAAATCATCTAAATCTTGCTAGCTTGTCACAGCGTAGCAACAACAGAAATGCTGAGTGAAGATATGCGTCTGGAACATCTGGACTGTGCACACAGACACAGAAGTGTAATATGCTGCAGAAGTAGGACTGAGATGTAAAATACATCACAATAAAAAGAAATGAGAGGCTGACCACAGCTGCTGCCGCCGCTGTACCTCGCAGCTTTTTCACTCTCTTTCAGTCTGCAGGTGGTCGGAGTTTGATTCCCACAACACTAATTGCTGCATGGATATACTTTGTGTGATTCGGTCTCCACATGGGCTGTAAGAGTTTGTGTGTTTTATATATAGAGAGATTTTTCATTCTATTTACTGTATTTCTTTTTTAAAAAGCATTGTTGTCAGCATTGCTATAAAATTTTCTCGTGTGGTCCCCAAACCGTCCGGCTCTCGGATCAAATCTAACAATGTCTGACCTCGGTCTCGCTCCCAGCTCCGCGCATGACGACTTTTGGTCGGGATGTCTTTCATTGGATTGGGTCGCTTTTTTGATCACTTGGCAATGCTTGGACCATTGATTGGACAACGAGCTTTTCCTAAATCTCACTGTGCCATTTTGCTCCCCAAAGCAAATAAACAGCAAGTGGCAAAAATGGAAAACGCCCACACAAGAGCCACACTGCTGTCTCCGGGAAAATACTCATGATGCAGGCTTTGTCACCCCTCTGCCTCCTTATGTGGAAACAAGTGTGCTTGCTGTCAGCATCCTCCACTCCCGTGGTCCCTAGGACACCTTATCACCGTGTCAGCTGCTTTGACAAAACAAGGGTGAAACTTTTTTTTAAGCAGACCTTAATCCTTCTTTCTGGGAGAGGGTTTCCAGTATTTTTCACTGACTGTGCTCTCATCTGTCGGTCTCTCTCTGGACTGGCTGTGTTCAGTATGTGGGTGAGAGAAACAGCATGTTCAGCCAGACAAAAGCATGAATAGGCTATGTACACACATACCAAAATAAACTAACCGCATATCCGCATTTATCTGAAGGCCGCTGGCTTAAGAGGACATATTTTGGGAATGATAAAGCCCAGTCGTGTTTCTTCTTCAGTTTACACAATCCAGAAGAAAACTACACAATAATGTCCCCTCCAGCTACTACAGCAGATGAAAGCTACCTCCAGAAGATTTAGTCTACGAGTGTGAGTTTTGCTGAGGATTTTATTTTAATGATTTGCGTATTTTTTGCAGATTGTTGCACAAAATGTTCAAAATGAGCTTAAAATGACAGATTTTCTTAGAACATTTGATATTTTTTATATGTTCTACTGTAAAATGTGGGTTTTTGCACATTTGCACATCATTCCATCCTCTTTTTATTTACATTTTTAATTGTTCAAATTTTGCAGAATTGGAGCTGTAAATCTGACAAATGGCTACTCATAGCTGTACTGAGCAAGTGGCCTGTTTTGAGAATGTGGCTGTAACTGCGCAGTCTGTCCGTTAGGCTTTTGGGAGTAACGATCAAAAGTAGCGGACAATATTGGGCCTCACCCTCTTTATCTTTGAATTCAGGCGTCTTCGGCCAGCGCAACAGATGTATAAAATCTGGCACCTAGTCATGAAGACTGCCTTTATGTGAAAGGACATGTTGCTCTAAAGAACTCGCTGGACTTGAGCATCGTACCGTAACAGGATGTCAGTCATTCTGTAAACATGTCTTACCTCCAGGATATTCAAAGATCAGCTGGAACTTGTAATATTGTAAAGAGGAAGTGGATGGAGCTACATTAAAGTTACAGAGCGTTGTTCCCAACCTCCTCTGGCATTAACATCAGCATGGAAGCTGTGCACCGGGAGCTTCGTGGCATGGGTTGGGTATCATATGGATGACTGCGTTAATGTTGCAGCTGTTCTAAAGGGGAATAAAACGGCAAACTAACTTGAAATAACACATTTTGAAGACAGGTGTGGGTTCAATTTCCCACCTTTGCTTTATTATTTGGCCTCTGAGGCCCCTGCGGTACTCACTCTGACACAACTTTAATGAGCAATGTAGAATCCTGTGTAATTATAACAACATTAGCCCGAGCGAGGCACTTATAAATACAGCTTCATTCCATTTAGAAAAACCGCTTATTCTCATTCTGCCATGCTATTACATTATCGCCCAATAATTAGATATCACTTACAACAACAGACTTCATCGTTTGTATTATAATATAATGCAATCACAGATTATTACTTTGCACCCACACCACACTCTAAATTTAGCCACATTAACACAGCTTCTTTATTTATTTTAAGTAAATTAAAGTACTATGATCGTCTAGGTGGATGTTGGAGTATGAGTCAATGTCAGTGCTCCACTGGCAGCTGGAGGAGCTCCATGGAGCCTCCTGAGACCAAAGCACCTCCTCTCAAAGAAAAAGGAGCAGCACGAGAAGACGAGGAGGAAGAGGAGACAGAAAGATTCAGTCCTTTGATTATGTGTGAAGAGCCATTTCATACCCGATAGAGAAGAAGGTAAATCAAATATCCATATGTGACATATGCATCAGTGTATTCATTAAGAGTGTGTGTGTGTGTGTGTGTGTGTGTGTGTGTGTGTGTGTGTGTGTGTGTGTGTGTGTGTGTGTGTGTCTGTGTGGGTGC
>VVHJ01027220.1:6323-18655 GCA_015107715.1 Tylochromis polylepis
TACTTCGACACTTTATTTTTTGCACTCTATGCTTTACATAAATGCCATTTTTGCACAATATTCATCTGCTGACTTCTGTATATGTTATATATATGTATATACACGCATAACCACATGTATACATATGTGCGCGTATTTAGTAATGTGCATATATTCTTATATTTGTACATATATTTCTTCTTATATTTCTCATATTTCTTATATTTTGTTTTATGTTTCTTGTATTTTTGCACACCACTGTTGCTTGTGAAGCCTGCACTCAAGAATTTCACTCACATGCGCTGTACCAGTGTACCAGTAACATGATGTGACAATAAAAGTGATTTGATTTCTTTCTTTTCATCCGGTTTCCTGCACAAACACAAATCTACTAGCCAAACACTTTGTCAAATACAGGCTGTTACACACACACACACACACACACACACACACACACACACACACACACACACACAGTCAATATAACAATCTAAATTCACACCCAATTTTGTAAGATACATTTGCAGTTCTGGACTTAAAGTACGAGCGTACAGCATAAACAGCTAATGTGAGTTATAGCTGTCTCGGGCCACTTTTCCAACCATTAAAAACAAACATCAGCCAGATATGAATTTGTAAAAGTGGTTACTTCTATTGACACACATCCGTTTAAACTGAGGACAATTCAAAATGCTCTTTGAATTTGCTAAAAGACTATTCATTAGACTTAAAAAAACCCCAAAACCTCAGGAGGCAGAGCTAGAGTTCAAACATGCGCTGATTTGATGTTTACTTTCTGTTGTTTGTTTAATGGCTCAATTCCTCCTGTTCTTCTGCAAGATAACTGCACTTTAACCAATTTATCCTCGATTTTAGGTCCAATAACTGGGTACAAGTGATGAGCAGTAGCCTCAAACATGCCTGGCGTGGCATCCTGGCTGATGTGAAATGCAAAGTGGGCCGGAAAAACAAACATCCACTCCATTTAAACAAAGCAGGATAAAGCGTCATCAGCACTGACACTGTTTTTATGACCGGTATAAAGCCCTGGAAGACTTCCAAGTCTTACACATCCCTGTACTCACTGCACTGGTTGAGTTTTAAACACCCACCTCTTTGCTCTTGGAGTCGTCCTTTGGGCAAAGATGAGAAAAGAAATTAGGAAAAGAAAGCCGACACCATTAATCTCTCTCTTTTTTTTTTAAGTGAATTATTTTTTAAATCTGAACTTCGATTGTAGTATTTTCAGTAATGTAAATCTACATGTTAAATAGAACTGAAAGAATGAAATGTTCAAATAGCAGAAAAGTGGAGATGAAGGGCGATGAGTGATATTACAAACGAACCAACCTGCTTCTCTTTGTCCGTCTTTTCAGCCTGCAAAGATAAGCATTAGCTCTCTCACAAATGTGTCATACATATCGTTGTACATCACCATTCGCACACTAACCCTGCAAAAAACACACTTGTTTTGACATTTTATTACATTTATCTTCTCAGTAAAGCTCTCACTTCTCCAGGCAGAGACTCAGATATTTATGAAGCTGATTGGTGCGTACAGGTAAAACCCTCCCTGCTGGACTTTCGCCGATTCACAGTTTTATGTCCAGACTCCTCTAAGCTGAGAAATTAAAACGAGCCCCGAAATATTAAAGCCACAAGGTGTTTCCACCACAGTATTATGCATGAGCTCACACAGGATTAAAACCTTCAGCTACCTTCAGACAGACCCTGTCATTATCACAATTTCAACCCCTTTGATCATTTTAGGATCATTAACAGCATGTACGCAGAGAGCTAGCCCCCTGAGATTCGAACACACTTAAAAGTCTAGAGCTCTGAAGCGTCTGCAGTCTCTGCTCATGAACATGGAATCATTTCAATAATTACATGCTCCCTCTGTGCTTGAAGGTGTGGTAATGTGGAAGGAGTTGAAAGGGAAACCTGCAGACTCTTGGACCTTCTTGGCACATAATTGGACCCCACTGGTGTGTACTGGGACCTGTGCGCTGTCCAGAAACTTCTTACTGATGAGGAACAACTTCGGCTTCATGTTGACTAAAACTAAGTGCATTCGTCCACTACAGTCTAACAGCAGTTCATGAAATGGTCACAAAGTTTTGTCTACTGATTCGTGTTTGTGGACAAATTTTTCTTTTCAACACTGGACACAAAAAAAATGACCTCATACCAGTTTGACGGGACAACTAAACCCAGTTTATCAGACAGAGGTTATGCAGGTTCTGTAAGCTGCAGGATTTCTTTCAGAAGATTGAGGTTTGAATGCCTGAAGTAAATTTATTTTAGTCTTTCGCTTGGTTTACTTTTATGCTTCCATTGGTTAGTTGTGGCATCACAGCTAATTGGTTAGGTTTGTTAATGCATGCTACAAAACTTAGTTTCCTGTTGCCAGGTGGGGGCCCTATAGTGCTTTTCCCTGGTTTTTTGGGGTCATATTAATACTGTTATAATAGTGGATGGTCATATTAAATATGAACAGTTTTCATATAACGACGTAGGTATATGTGAAAACAATCTGATCAGGCTTCAAACTGATGTCAGTGAGAGTGGATAGGAAGATGGCATAAAGGGAGCCGAGTAAACGTCACTATAAGTCACAGTAAGATAAATAAGAATTATGTTGAGCTCTGAATCATGGAATGCTACTTTAGTTGAGTCAAGAATAAAAATATGACTTTATAAATATGGATAAATATGCTTTGTATATATGTGTGTGACTTGGCATGCTGGTACATTTTAGGCCCCTGAAGGTTCTTATCTATATCAGATATTATGATGTCAACACGTTGCCTAGTAACCATCTAGCAGTGGGCTAATATGACCCATTTGCAGGGTTTATGCACCTATCATACCTTACTGAACCATTGTATCATTTTTTATTTTACTGCGATAACATTTAAATTACATACACAAAATTTTTTTAACATTTTAATTTAAATATTTATTTATATTAGTTTTAATATTACTGCTAAAGAAGTACTTACTGAGACAATATAAAAATCAGTAACCAAGTGAAGTGAAGTGAAGCTAAATTATACAATTTGGGATTTGGGCGAGAAAAACAACACGGCAGTGATATGGAAGTGCTGCAAATTAAAAGGTTTACGTCTTTTTATTCTGCAGTTATTTTCATATATATCTGGTCTGAAGCAGCATTAACTTTACGTTTCTAATTGAAAGTCAAGTATTTATTTTCAGTTCTCCGTTTGTTCTCTTCGTATCTCAAAATATCTTGTTTGGCAGTTTTTTAGTGCTTTTCTTTAAACTTATTTTTGATAATTCAACAACAATTTAGGCAGTACAATCACAACTGAACACAAAGTCGACTTCACACACACAGACAAAGCGCTTTAAACAAATATATATAAAAAACATGAACGCGGTTTAGTTGAAAACACACCTTTTCCTTCTTGGACTCAGACTAGAGAGGTGTGGAAACAACAGAAAAGACAAATGTTAATTAAATAAAAAGAAACAGACTTTATCACCGACTGTCACGTGGTTCTTATTATGGCTCACCTTCTCCTTGTCCAGCTTTCGAAAAAAAGCAATAAAAATATATTTAAAATTGAAATAACAGAAAAGACAAAAAAGGCATGGGGAAGACAAAAAGTGATTGGTACACAAGCACGTACTTGTACGTATACATACGTGGATCATATGTATACCCGCTCAAACATACATAAACATCAAGTCTTACACACAGGAATGGTAAAGTAACTGGAAGGCTTATGGTTCAGTCACAAAACAGGAGGGCAACCCCCTTATAGAAAAACTAGGGAAACGAATAAATAGAAAAATCAGTGGCTGCATGGAATTTTGTTGCCGCTGGCGAGCAATTGCAGAAAGTTGCAGCAACACCCTCAACCTCCGAGAAACCACTTTGAATGGTGAAAGGCAAACTCGTCTTCAAACAACTGCGGTCCGACTCAGACGGACCGGCAAAGGCTCGCAAATAACAAACGTCTGATTTATAAACAATCCAGCACATTGCAATCAACCTGTCTGCATTGATGAGCGCAACTTGTCTTTATAATAGGGAACTCGAGTGCTTTCAGACCTGATCCCCATCTTTAAAGCAGCACTTTCAGAGGTAATAAGACTTCATAACACAAGTTGTAATAATTTTGGTTGTCCAACAGTTTCCCAAGTGTGACTGTAGCATTAGTTAACCATGTGTAATGATTTGAGTCAGTGATGTCTGTCAGCAGGAGAGGAGAGGTCAGTTATGGAAATGCTGGACACGGAGTCAAACCTTCTCCTGCTCCCCCTCACTGTCATCATAGGCTGAGGACTCGTCCTGCAGGAGCACAGAGGGTAAACAGCCGCTTTAAAGACGACACGGTCACAAACTAAAACTTGTACTTCCAGTACAACCTTGTTCTCTCCCCACAAAACTATTCAAGCGCCAGCTCAGTGATAATACGTGGAAGGCACGCCGTTTTCTGTTGCCCCATGAGAGCTCTGCATTTTCATTTTTAGTACTGGTTTAAAATATCTCAAGTTTTCGCTTCCCACTCCAACCAGATTTTCAATCTTGTCGGCTTTAATAGCAGGAGTCGTGTAGCACCCCGCACTTTTCCCAAAGCATCTTTTTAGTGCTGCTAGATGAAAAAAAAAAAAAAAAAAAAGACATCTGGTGAAAAGAGACACTTAATGCATTGTCACCAAGAGACAAATGCAGAGAAACAGGCACAGATGTGAGGGAGCATCTATGGTGTATTTGATGTACATCTGTTAATGACTTGTCGGGGATTCTGTGCCAATCTAACACCCAGTTTCATTTGTGACTTTGCTGGAATAAATATTTGATTGTTTTGCACAAAATCTGCATCCAAACTGCTGCAGGCAATATCTTAAAGAACATCAGTGCAAAACACTAAATGGGACAAAACTGTTTTAGGAGACAAACTAAGACCCATCTGATTTTCCTGAATTAGAATCAAGAGTTGGATACAGACACTGGCAGACGTCTGGGTGTAAAGACAATTCAATTCTAAAGCTAAAGGATTGGAAACTTTACACCAAATGTATTATTCTTCCAGGTCTGATGTTGGGGAATTTTCTTGTGTAGGGCTTTAAGCTCTGAAACACTTTCCACTGACTTTTATTTGGAGTTTGGCTGTCCACCTTTTAACATACAAATATCACAATGTTACACTTAGAGCTCCTTCAGTGTCACTTCTATGAAATGCTTTGAGCTCTCCTAAGTTTGGATCACTTCCTGGAAGTCCCGTTCTGACCACTTGCAAGTGCAAGTATTTCAAATGTAAAAAAATAAAATAAAATCAACCTTTGTGTCAGATTAACCCAGAATTTGTGCTGTGAGAATTTACTCGGGTCTCCAGCTACAACTCAGAGACCAAAATGAAGTTTTCAGTATAAGAGCCTGCGCTGCTCAATCCTGAAGGCTTTGCAGCAGGTGAAGGGTGTGACGAGAAACATGCCTTCCACGGGGCTGTGCACCATGTTGTTTGTCACACGGGGTCAAACTGTTTACTATAACCTTCTGAGGTATCCGAGTTAGAACAGCCAGTGTAAATAGACCTGTACTATGCAAAAGTGTGGAGCACTCACAGCAAACTGAAAAGGCTGGTCGAGTTCTCTCACTACCAGCCCTACTTGTCAGATCTGGTTCCTTCCATGTTCTTTCGCTTCCCCAAAATAAAATCACGACAAAGAGTCTCTGCTTTGCTACGCAAACATGCGCATGGAAGTGGCCAGAAAGGAAGCTCAGGGGAGCAATGGGAAAAAAAAACCTAGCAGGAGCACCAGACAGGGAAACTTGCAGGGATTGTAACTTCTAATCAAACTAAAAACAGATGAATGAAGGAGTGTATAAAACACAAAGGCCTAATTTCCAACATAAACATACGGTCATTATGCATAACCAACTGACCTTTTTCTCCTTCTCTCTGTTGTCAGCCTAAGAGTGAGCAGGAGGAGTCAGAACAGGACAAACGGGAAAGGGAAAGGAAGGTGTTATCATTATAACGAGCACGATCCACCAGAAGAAAAGTGTTTCTTTTTCATAAGGGAGGAAATGCTTTAATAAAAATTTAAGGTTGGGTGATCCAAGAATCAAAAAGTCACAGAACTAATATAAACATCATTGGATTTGTACTGTTTTTGACGCGGCATGCATCATTATTGGAGACACGCTGCCGGCTGACTGAGGTTGGGGCGCTGAAGATATTCCAGTGTCTCTTTTTCAAAAACACATTGCAACGTCTATCTGAGGCTCACACAAGGCTTCAGCTGACTGTTAGAAGAGTACAGCTGAAATCCTCACACTGTTTCTAGAACAAAAATCAACATAAAATGGATTTTACCACAGAAAGTTGTCAAAGACTGGGTATATGTTTAATTTCTTAGAGTACTGTATTAAGCTCAGATACATATTCTAGTGCATTTGCACACTGAAAGCAGGAATCTTAATGGGAAGAAAAACTGTAAACAATAGAGGTCATACTGTATTTAATCTCACCACATATAAAACAACGCAGGCTTTAAAGAACTTAAAGACCCACTGAAACTTCTGGGCTTCTTTACAGATTCACTGAGAATCTCGGGTTTATAAGCTGGTCATGTACGACTGAAGGCATTTCTAATATCTGTTCCACAACAACACAAGGACAGCATCAGTTAAAAAGCATGCAGGTATTAGTCCAATTAAACTGGCTACAGCACACTTTTTGCAGATTTCACAAAAAAAAAAAAAAAAAGGACTTTTCAGACCGAGTTTTATCACCAAACAGACACACATTTTACACACACGTGTAATTTCAGGCAAATAATACCCAAATATTTCCCCTTTGGAACCTGAACCTTAAACAAAGAAGAAGCACATTTAAATGTCCCTAACAGTGTGCATATCTAATAAGCCATTCAGCACCTAAAAAACAGCCACACTTTATCCAGCCTTCCCCTCACCTCTGACATGCCACCCTGCGCCACAAAGAAAACAGCTCCCTCAGACGTGAACACATACACAAAGCACACGCTGAGCTGACTATCAAAGTCATTTCAGCAAACCATTTAGTGGCGGCTAAACACAACATGTTTATACTCCATCAAATTCAATTATCTGGCAGCCCACTGTCTGGTCTATTATGTACTCACTGGAGGGGAGAGGAAGGAGTCTGCGTTAGGACACGGCTGTAAATGTGCAAAGAGCTTTGCCAGCGTGTGGCATCAAAGGCTTTAATGAATATTTTGGCATCTATCACAAGTATTTAGGAGGTAGTACAATTTTCTGACAGATTAAAAACCACAGAAGACTGTATATAAAAGATGGAGCCGCCAGAATCTCGATTTCAGGATTTTGGTTGTTTTTTAAAAAAATGTTTTATTTTGTAGTAGGAGTGATCAACTAGGGGCGGATCTGAGATTCTGAGGAAACTGCAAGCGGTTAAGTCCTAAAACATACCTGGCTATACTGTCTACACTCACTGGTTACTTTTTTAGGTACACCTGTTAAGGCAAGCATCTAATCGGCCAATCACATGGCAGCAACTCAGCGCATTTAGGAATGCAGGCATGGTCCAGAGAACCTGCTGAAGCTCAAACTGAGCATCAAAATATGAACGAAAGCTGACTGTGGCATGGTTGTTGACAGCACACAGGCTGGTCTGAGTATTTCAGAACACACTGATCTACTGGGATTTTCCCATACATCCAAGGGGAAAATGCCTTGTTGATTCACGAGGTCAGAGGAGAATAGCCAGACTGGTTTGAGCAGACTGAAATTGAACAGTAACTCAAACAGCCACTCATTACAACCAATGTATAAAGAAGAGCATAGGGGCACATGTCGAACCAGCAGCAGAAGACCACACTGGCTGCCACTCCTGTCAGCTAAGAACAGGAAACTGAGGCTACGGGACACACAGACTCACCAACAGTGCTCAACAGAAGATTAGAATAATGCTGCTTGGTCTGATGTGTCTCATGGTCTGTTGCTACATTTGGATGGCGAGCTCAAAATGTGGCCTTAACATGAAAGGATGGCTCCACCCTGCTTTGTATAAACGGTTAAGGCTGCTGCTCGTGGTGCAATGGATTCTGGGATATTTTCTTGGACAATTCGTCTTGCTACGGCCAACATGAGTATTGTTGCTGACCATGTCCACCTCTTCATGACCATCATGTACCATCTTCTGACGGTTGCTTCCAGCAGGGAAACACACCACGTCAGAAAGCTCAAATCATCTCAAACCGGTTACTTGAACGTGAGATTAGTTCACTGTGAATGGCCTCCCACCTTCACCAGATCTCAGTTCAGTAAAGCAGCTTTGGCCTGTGGTGATGCGTCACTATGGACAAAAACCTCTGGGGAATGTTTTCAGCCCCTTGTTGAATTTGCATTACATTAAAGCAGGTCTGAAGGCCAAACAGGGCCCAACCCAGTACTAGCAAAGTGTACCTAATGAAGTGGGCGTGAGTGTATTTGACTGTATATATGGTAATATAGGAAATACTGACAGAGGCCGTAAACTCATCAATAAAGGCTTTACTGGGGTCAGAGATCAAGGGACAGCTGCACTGTATCCAGATGAGTCGCCCCCTGCTGGTCAATAGAAAGAGTGGCTGTTTTAGGAACTTAAAGGCTTTTCAGACATGATGGCTCCATCCATCTTTTATATACAGTCTGCGCGTAGACACCTTTCAAACATTACGCATGAGAGCGTTCTGAAACTGTGTTTTTGTCTCCCGTCACATTAATTCCACATGACGGCAAACTACCTAGATTTATGGCTGCTGCAGAGGAAGTCGCATAACGATTGAGTCTACTTTGTCAGAACTGAATGTGATGATTGCGTTAACAGCAGTCAAATCTCCTGTTTTTATCTTATACAGATTTTTACTTTAATATCATCCAAGCTCTGAGGAAGAGTGTTACATCCTCCCCCTTACCTCAGATCCCTCGGAGTCTGAGCAGCCAGACTGACGTTGCCATTGACAAAATAATATAGAAACATAAGAAAGCAAGGTCAAACGAGACAAAAGAATGATAGAAAGAAAAGAACAAAGGACATGTGAGGAAGCTATATGAAATATAAATGGTTGCTGTGACCTAGAAACCTTGTCTCACCTTGGTCTCCTCTGACTGTTAGCAAAAAAGATCAAACCCACACAAACATGGTCATTTAAAAATGTAATTAGCATTTTATAATAATAAAAACAGACTAAAGGAGATTTCAGGGGTAGATTTAAAAAAAATTTTTTAATCTGCTGTTGTGGCCTACCCACCATGTCATCGCCGCCTTCATCGTCAGTGACGGCCTGGTGGATATCATACGGAAACAAAAAGAAAGAACATAAAAAAATATGAAAAAAGAAAACGACAAACCCACAAAAGAACAATCTCGCCAGGAATGAATCCTCTGCTCAGGTTTAGTAAGAGACGTGGATAACGAACTGTAACTTTCAGTTTGGGATTTTTGAAAAAAGTTTTTTTTACTTGTTTATATTCCATCTTTCTTAACTTTTCCCATTTAGTTTATTGTTTCATTTAATATGTAAGTGTATTTAAAGTGTATTGTTTATTATGTATATTATTTGTTTATACAAAAGCCCGACTAGAGCCATCAATTGTTAAAAATGAGCAACAGCTGAAAACGGTGTTGCTCCTATCAAAAAAATAAAAATGCTGCAATGTTTACAGAAATTTGAGAAACAAAAAAAATTTGCGATTTTTTGTTTTTAATATGCATGTTCCCAAAAATTATTTTCCCACTGGCTAACTTTCTAGCGAAACATTATGCATTCACATACTTCTGTGTTATGGTGTGTGGTAGCAAGGGTTAACGCTGGTATATCACAACAACCCTAGGTGAGGCAGATCCACACACATGCTTTAGAAATCTTTGCCTTATAAACACATCTTTGGTGAATGATCGTCAGCTAAAACTCTACTTGTCCAGCTGCGTATCACGCCATAATTTATCCAACAAAGATGGCACGTCCATCCATAAAGACCTTTTTATTTTATGCAAAGTCTTTAAGCTAAACAGGAATCCAACAGTAAACAGCTTTATCGCTTAAATTAATGCTCTAGTAAATCAAAGAGAGCAAAACTATGCAGCCAGAGTCAAAAAAAATCCTCCTCAAAGAGGACTCCCCAGTTTGACAGATGGGTATAACATCTGGATGTCTACACACTTTCACATATTTTACAAAGTTTTGATATACGAAAAGGAAGCGAAGTGTTCGCGACCTGGAAATAAGAATAAACTGGTCTTTTTTTCAAATCATCTTACATTTAAAAAATTCAACAACAAAAAAAAAAATTCTCACAGCAAATATTTGGAAAAGCCACAAAACACTGACGATGGCAGTCGGACATAATGCGGGAACAGAGACAAACCAAACCAGACAAAAAGAAGTCGACCCACCTCCTCATCACACTCATCAGGTTCCTCCTCGTTCTCAAGCTTTCGAGAAAAAAGCACCAAGAAAAGCACTTTTTTTTTTTTTTTTTTAAACACACATCTACATGTTTTATATCAGCTGGAGTTTATTTTTGGGAGTGAAAACTGGGAGTCTCAGCAGAAGGAGAGGAAGCTCTAGCTGATCTCGTTTATGAGTAAACTGGGATCGATCTAAAAATAGACACACACACAGCTAGGTGGAAAAAGGTTTGATGACAGGAAAGAGGTGTGGAGTGGGTTTTACTGTACTCAACAGATTGTTCTGGGTGGAGGAGGAGGAGCCACGGGGAAGCAAAGCAAAAAAACCCAAAACACTCAGACATACCATCTCCTCCTCAGCTGTTAACTGCAGGAAAGAAAAAAGAAGCACACACTTAACTCTCACTTTCTTAAATCTGTGATTATATATGCAGCTTTGCACCTTTGCATTTTTAACACCTTAAAGCTACGATCACAGGATCAGCAGAAAGAAAGATTCCTGCACCCACGTAAGGTTCAGCTCTGCTGCTTCTCCTTGTGGTGACTGATGAACCTAAATACATACCAAATGGGTTCATTATAGAAATTAGGTCACACCTGGAGGATGGGGAGGTGACCCAAATAGGTCCAGCAGTGGACTTCAACACACCAACGGACGAAATGGATTTTTTTGTGGCTCGTACAGCTTTCAATGCACCAGTGCTCCACCAGATAGATTTTTAAACTTTCGTCCTTCATGTTTTTTTGTTTTTTTTAGCCACACTGCAGAGTACTGGAATGCTGACAACTTTCGACTGCAGCGTGCACCTAATTTAAGTTTTTAAAGTGAAGGTTCCCCTCTGTCTCTTCAGTCAACCTACATTCATAACACACTCTATTCTACACAAGTGTTGTAGCTCAGGAGGTAGAGCAGGTCATCTACTAATTGGAACATCGGTGGCCGCTCCACTCTGCATGCCAAATATCCTTGGGCGAGATACTAACCCAGAGTTGCTCTGTGATGCATCCATCGGGGTCTGAATGTTAGATAGAAAGCACTTAAAGCCTAGAAAAACCTTCTTGTGTGAATGAAGCATGTTGTATAAAGCGTTTTGAGCGCTCAGGCAGAGTAGAAAAGCGCTACAGAAGAACCAGTCCATGTACCATTTTTCACATTCACACTTCTGAACAGAAAAAAACCCACTCAAGCTCCATTTAAATAAAGGCGGTCACGATGAAAGCTGGCAATTTTCAGTCATGTACTTCATTGCTCCAAAAAGTCTTCCAGCATTTTGACCTTGAAAGTGACTGAAATCAGTCACTGCCTGGCAGATGAAGATGTACAAACTTTCGGGTTTGGTGTGTGTGTGTGACTGTGTTTACATATCTTTGTGGGGACCAAAAATTGGAAGTTTATCATACTTGTGGGGACCAACAGCCCTTATGGGGACAAAATCCCAGTCCCCACAAGTTTGAAGGCATTTTTCAGACTCAAAGTGTGGTTTTAGTGTCAGGGTTACTGTCAGAGTTTTTCCACTCCAACCCCACTGGATAAACAGAGACTCACTCAGGAACGAGATCCCACAGAGCTCAAGTTTTTACACTCGCGAGAGGGAATCAAGGATCTTCAACCCACTTCCCTCTCTGAGCTGTTTTTATTGCTTGTATAAATGAATATTCATAAGGCTTGTGTTACATTTGCAAAGCGTACTTCCCTATTGGCCAGGGCATAATGCCATATATAGTATGCAGGAAATGTTTGGGCGTGTTAGTATTAGCAAGACAGAATGAGTTATGTACAAAGTTATCGGAGCTCTGTGTGTGTGTGCGTGTGTGTGCGTGTGTGTGCGTGTGTGTGCGTGTGTGTGTGTGTGTGTGTGTAAGTGATAGTGTGCGGCTGTAGCAATTGCACAGTCTCATAACATATTTTTCAGCAATGGG
>VVHJ01027226.1:0-11665 GCA_015107715.1 Tylochromis polylepis
GCTGTCCATCTAATCTGACTGAGCTGGAGCTGTTTTGCAAAGAAGAATGGGCAAGAATTTCAGTCTGTAGATGTGCAAAGCTGGTAGAGACATACCCTAAAAGACTGGCAGCTGGAATTGCAGCAAAAGGTGGTTCTACAAAGTATTGACTCAGGGGGCTGAATAATTATGCACACCCCACTTTGCAGTTATTTATTTGTAAAAAATGTTTGGAATCATGTATGATTTTCGTTCCACTTCTCACGTGTACACCACTTTGTATTGGTCTTTCACGTGAAATTCCAATAAAATTGATTCATGTTTGTGGCTGTAATGTGACAAAATGTGGAAAAGTTCAAGGGGGCCGAATACTTTTGCAAGCCACTGTAAACACGACCTGGAGGCGCTGGAAGATTAAAAAATCTTAAGGATTATAACTCCGACTGATCTCCAACGACCTGCGGCGATTCGTATGTACAAACATGTTTTAGTGTTTCATTATTGTTGTGCAGGGAGAGCTGCATTTAAAAACAAATTAAAAAATTAAACACTGTGCTGTTTGTCTGCTCAGAAAATACTCTAATAATATAAAAACAAATCCCACATCATCTGAAGGTCAACATTAAATATCTTTAAGATGCAGCTGAATTTTCCTTTAAGTACCATTTTTGATTTTGTGCCATTTTCAGTACAAAAGTCTTCATATGCACATGTGTGACTGTATGATTCTGTGCTGGAATGATTTTAACATCTAAAAAACAGCCGGTTAGTAACAGAAACAAAAACAGAAAAGTGGAAACGAGGATAGAAAAAATGAAGAAAAAAAAAAGCTCCAGCAGTGCTATCGCTAATTTACAAACAAAGACTATACACATTAGAAATGCTGAGCTCTTTAAGAATTATTTTCTCCACCGTTTCAAAGGTTTTTTTCCTACTTATTATTATTATCATCATCACTGTTATTATTATTATTTATTTTAATTCTTCATAATACCGCCAGACGTTTGCTTCGTCGGTGAGGGGACAGCAGGGAACGACTCCGGAGGGAAAATACTTTGAAATGCTTCTCTACACGTCGTCGGCCGGCAGGTCGGGGATGCAGGTCTTCGCTCGTGTGAAGAACGCCATCTTCTCTCTGAAACCACACACAGCGAACAGTGACATCATCATCGTGCGCGAAGTTGTTTGCCACCTCTGGAGGGTGCCACCTTCTAACATCTGTGGTGGTGACAGTGCTTTTCGTACCTGAAGGTCTGCACCTCGGGGACCTCTTTGCGGCTCTGGCCTCTGATCTTATGGACGTCCTTGGCTGCGGCCTTCATCATTTTCTCCACACGCTTCTCCTGCTGCTGCTCCTCACGAGTCTGAAGAGACCAAAACCAGAGAGTTTTTATTCTTAAAGTAAAAAAAAGAAAGAAAGCAGGGCGCCCTCTGGAGGATTATCCGTTTCATCCGCACACCGAGAGTGAAATGAGGACACAGAAACTGATTTCACCATTATGACGTGTGGACAGAGGCTCCACAGGAGGCCTGGAGACCCTGCGGTAAGTTCACCTGTTTCTCGGCCTGCCTGAGGAGCAGCCGGAAGCGTTCATCTTCTTGGACCCAGGCGGGCAGCTCTTTCTGGCCCTGCTGCCTTGCCTTCTCCAGCTGCGTCTTCAGCTCCCGCAGCACTCGCAGCTCCTGCGCCAGCCGGGCCTGCCGCGTCCGGGACACCTGCAGGTCCAACTCCAGGTCCAGGGAGGTCCGCAGCAGCCCGTCCAGACCTTTAACCGGCACAGGAGGCTGAGGGAGGACAGGAAGGGGTGGCGTTAAGTGCCGAGGACAAAACACCGGGAAACACTACAACTGCAAATTTGCTGGAAAACCATCCACTATGAACTAATGAGCTCTAAAAAATGTGACAGCACAGAGAAACTGACGGAAACTGTGAACGAGTGCAATGAAACCAGAGCAACACCACTGATTTCCTCCCCACTGCAGCACAAACACAAAACGTCACTCAGTGCTTCTGCTGCCTGGTTCTGTCAGCCAGATGGGCTGGGCTGAGTTTGAGCCGAGGGCAAAG
This sequence comes from Tylochromis polylepis, assembly GCA_015107715.1. Classification (NCBI taxonomy): domain Eukaryota; kingdom Metazoa; phylum Chordata; class Actinopteri; order Cichliformes; family Cichlidae; genus Tylochromis; species Tylochromis polylepis. The sequence goes on from VVHJ01027226.1 coordinate 2,048, forward strand.
AAAGGAAAAGGAAAAATACATAAAACACAACGAATAAAAAAAAAAAAATAATGAAAACAAAACCTCAAACAAATCTAAACCAAAAACTAAACCCGAACGTAAACATCCACCTAATCTACAAGAAAACCCTAAACTCAAAAATAATAATAATAATAATAATAATAATAATACCAAACCCTAGACGAAACAAATCCGAAAACCTCCTAAAGTAAGAACAAAACAAAACCAAAGCAAGCTAAAACTAAAGCTGAACCCAAAGCTAAGAGAACCCAAACATTAGCGTTTCCTGATGCTGTTTTGTTGGAGGTGACGCTGATCTAAACTAAACCAGGGCTAAACCACAGCTCGATGCACACAGTCCCGTTACGTCTGCTCAGGTTTAAGTGCAGCCATCACTGATGAAGCTGGTAAAGTCCTCGATGTCTGAAAACGGCTTGAAAGTCACCTGAGTGTTTAGTAACACCTCAACTTATTTGCAAATACTGTCACCAACACCTGCCGCTGTGGAGCCCCGGGAGGCCGAATCCGCCGCTTCGACTTTAAATTAATAGAAGCTGGCAAATGTCAGCGCTGCATTAAACATTCAGACGGTCATTAAATATTAAGAGTCGCTTCACTGGGAGTCGTTAGGAGGTTTAAAGCCTCAAAAAATGCAAATCTGCTTTCCTTTCCGAGTTAATGCGGTCAGCAAATGTGAAGGTTTGACTTTCAAGAAGTCGAGACGCAGGAGGATCAGAAAGAGAATAGAAACCGCATCACTGAGGCGGAAACACGGGAATCGAACGCCCCGCTGTCCAGTGTGAATGGCCACGAGCTCCTGTTCCCACTCACAGGTGACCTCACACAGACAGATACCACTCACATGGTTATTTAAGGTGAGGGGCAGCCAATCAGAGGAACACTGTATTGAAGGGGGAGGGACTAAAATGGCTCAGTATCAGATAAACCAGGATTATTATGAACTGTGAATCATGCAAAGGTACTTTAGCAGAACTACTTTTGCTTGGTCTACATTTGCCACACAAAGTAGGCGTGGTGCTAGCTAATGTTCTGTTCTGCAGTGATGCGGAGGCGAGGGGGCGGAGTCCTTACCCTCTTCATGCGCATGCTGCGCCTCTCGGAGGCGTTTCTGACGAACGGGGACTTCTTGGAGAGCGTGGAGCTGTCGCTGTCACTGCGGTTAATCTGCGAGGATAAAAACACATGTTTAATGAGGTCACAGCGTCGCCGTCCACGTAAATCCTGTGTGGGTCTCACTTACCCTGCAGATGTACTGGCTCTGAGGTCCGGGTGAGAAGGTCTTGGACCGGATGATGGTGTTGCCCCTCATGAAGGGGTTCTGCTGGCGGACGTCCGGGCGCCGCTCTTTGGGCCGAACCACGGAGCAGTGATGCAGCGACGGCAGGCTGTCCATGCTCGTCTCCTTGTTCACCTGAAGGAGAGAACGGCAGCGGTAACGAGGACGCTCACCGACCGAGCCACCGTCACAGTTTGAGTTCTAAAACTGCTTCCTGCTTAAAAACAAACTCGAAAAAGCCAACGCGGGCCACGCTTAAAAACGAAAATCCACTGGAACAGGAAGTGATTCTTCTTCTTCCCTTTGCTTAAATGTCAATGCTCCCAATTATCAGAGAAGAAGCGGCTCGTTGACCTTTAAGCTGGAAATAAATGGCGTTACCTTCTCTGTGATGGTGGCTGCTGCCGCTGCTGTCGGAGAAGGAAGAGGAGGGGGTTTGGTCACCTTCTCCTCATCTTCCTCCTCCTGCTGCTTCTCAGCTTCCCATTGACTGCTGTCGGGATAAAACGCATCTTCTTCCTCCAGAGGCCCCGCCCCCTCCACGCCGTTCCCTTCGTCGTCATCGAACACGTCCGCTTCCAGAGGCTCGCCGTGCCTGATGAAGACCAACCACAGACACGCGTTCTTACTCGCTACGCCACCATCGTCTTCCTCAGACCAAACACGAGGCTCATTCGCTCAGCACTCACCACTCGTCCTCCTCAGACGCTCCGGCTCGGTCGCCGCTGGAAACGCGAGTCTGAAACACAAACGGTTTCATCAGGACGTTTTTATCCTCCGATCGTTTTAAACTTTCTGATTGTTTTAGAAATGTGAAAAGTCTCAGATCCTACAACAGCGTCGCTCCCCGTCACAGCATTTATGTCCTGAACAGTGTTCCACACTGATCGTGTATAAACAGAATTCCTTTTACATTCCAACATCGTGTCTTATTTTTTATACCTTTAAGTGATTTATGTATTTAGACTGTACGGCTCGGTGACGAGTAAATGCTACGAAATGTAGTTCTGATGTGTGACAATAAAGTTGCTATTCTATTCTCTTCTATTTTTTTCTATTCTATTCTGTCTCTCACTCACAGCTGCACCTTAATTTTATGATATAAATTTGTAAAATTGTACCTGTGTTACTTTTCTTCTTCTTTCTTCATGTGTGCACAAACAACTTTATTATCGTTATTACAGGGACATTAAACTTGGACTCACTGAAAGTGTCAAAATGTGGGAAAAAAGTCAATTTGAAAACTAAAATGAGAAGAATTTGTTTTAAATGAAACTCTGGAGAGGAAACGAAGCACAGCTCGTTTCTGGGCCGCTCGCCGAGCTTCTGCTGACCTCGGGCAGGTAGACGCGACTCAGCAGGTTGTACCACTTGGTGCGCTTCTCCTCCGAACAGCTGACGTCAGCGAGGCTGATCTGAGCTCCCGCCTGCGGCGAGGAAGAGCAGGAGGGAAGTCAGAGTGAGTCTGAACATTTATTAAACCGTGTGCGATAATAACCCTCGTTAACAGATGATTAATTAACAGCTAATGAACTTTAATAAACAATAAATAACCGTGAGATCCTCAGTGATTAGTCAACATTATAATTATTTAACTTTTTTGCAGTCATGTACAAACTGAAACTAACCAGACACTCTTCGTGGCCCAACTTGCCGGTGTAGCACACGTCCACCCTCAGGGTCTTCTGCCGCAGTGCACTGTGGGATATCTGCATGCCGAACACCTCGTTGAACTCCACGGCGTCTCGAGGCGGCGAGCCGCGTGTTCGGAAGAGGCAGCGAGTGGCCTCCACGCAGGGCAGCACCGCCACACGCACATACCTGCAGGAGGAGAGGGCAAAGGTCACGCGATGATGCCGTGATGTAAATTACAGACTGTACTCTAAAGATGGACGTAGCCTCCTATGGCATCAACCTCTGGTCTCATTTTTTTCCTTTGGAGAAAAAGTTTGTTTACTTTATTACTTTGATATTCATAGTTTGTTTTTTTTTTAACATTCAGTATGATCTCAATAAATAATCATTTTAGTTTTAGATCAAATTCAATGAATGAAGTTGTCTAATTTAAATGTTTTACAGCGTCTTTTTATGGCTTTTGTCTCTAAAGGAGATCAGACTCCATAAAACTGCCTCATAGAAAAGAAAAAAAAAATTTTTTTTCATTTTTCTGCTGAGCGCCTCAAGCACACAGCAGTGTGGCAGAGGCGTTAAACCTGCCGAGACCCGGCCGAGGGAAAGTAAACGCACTTAGACTGAGACTTCGTACATTTTCTGGTCAGTCGGCAAACAGAGGGCGCTGCAGTTGGACAGCTGCATGACGTAGACGGTGAAGCGCCGGTCTCTGGACTCGTAACGGAAGCCGAGCTGCACCTGAGGGCAGCCGGGCACCAGCCGGTCCTCGTAGGAGCTCAGCAGGAGGTCGGCGGGGAGGCCGGGCCTGCAGGAAACACAGCACGCAAAGTTATTTTAACCTCCAGCTGCTGTTACGGGAAATCCGTCCGACGTATTCATTTATTAACAAACCGTGACTTTATGAAACAAAGAGCCACACCAGGAAAAATAAATACGAGGACAAACCTACGACCTTAAAAGTAAAACCTTCGTACTTGCGCTCTGACGGTTCGTACACGCCGCTGTCGCCGGCGACCGACTCGTCAGACACGGCAGAGGTCACACCCATCTTCTTTGGCCCCGCCCCCGTCCCTCGCAACTCGGAAGCTGAGCCTTAAAAACAAAAGAAGACAAATAAATAAATAAAACACTTTCATGTGTAATTTTATCCTCCATCCTCAGCTTTGCATGAGTCACAGTTCAAAATAATCCTTCCATAAACGGGTGACTCAAAGCCAACGAGTCCAAATTAATTAGCTATGCATGATGAAACAGCGACCACCAGCGAAACACGTGTGGCGTGTCTTCGACTCCCACCAGTGTTATTTCTGTGCAAGTAAAAACACAAAACATCCAAACTGTAGAAAAAAATGATTTTAGTGTTCAGTAATGAGAAATTTACCCTCTGAAGAGTTAAAGCGTAACCGTATACCCCAGGAGCGTGAAACGTGAGTATATCCAATCTGCACTTTCTGGGCCGAGGTCAAAGAAGTGACTTAAACTGAACTTGAAAACTAATCAAACCTGGCCTGGAGCCCGCCCAGCGCTGCAAACAACAAATGAAAACTAATATAATCAATAATCTGTGGACTGCATTACCTGAAAAAGACTTCAGGCTCGTGTGGCTTTAACCTGATGAGAGCAGGAAACCAGACACCAGGTCCAGCTTTCACCTGAGCCCGACTCTCACTGCCGCTCGTGCCGAGCTCTCATTAACGACACGAAAACAAAACAAAGCTGCTGGAGCGCAGCAAAAAACGAAAACATTTAAAATAACAGAAGAGTTTCTTTTTACATTTTTCTGCAATTTTATCCTTTTTTTAAAACTGAACTTCCTGCTTTTACTGTTGATTATTAAACACATTATTCAACAACACAGACCGTCACTGAAGTTAAGAGTGTGTCTCTCACACTGGATTTATTTCATATTTAAACTATTTAAGTGAAACTCAAATAAAGAAGTAAATGGGAGGGGGGAGGTGAGGGTGGTAGGGGTCACAGGGTCGACCATAAAGCTCTTCTTGCTGGTCCCAGCCAGTCTGACATCACGGCGGGAAGTCTACGAGCGCAGGCGGAGGCAAGAGCACCACGAAAGACATCCGAGCCGACAGCAAAGTGCCGCATGCTGCCGAAAGCAGATCAAGTGAGAGACAAGGCAGTAAAAAAAGCAGAGGTAGGTCAGTGTTCAGGTACAGAAAGCTGTTTGATGCCTCTGACCGGAGTGGTAAACATGGCAAACAGTGAAACGTGAAATCATCACATTTATCGACTCACACGGTCATAAAACACCTTTAGGCGCTTCCTTTCTATCTCACACCGGCACGATCTGACATTTCAACACGTGAACGGAGAAGCCGGCATCAAACCAATGACTTTACATTATTAGACGACCTGCTCTGCCCACAGGCCCCGCCTGATCTATAACGCAAGACAACAAAGGCCGTCAGAGAAAAAAAACTGGTGCAAAGTCATTGAAAAAAAAAAAGTGAAAAAACTCAAGAAAATTAAACTGTCTTCAGATTGTGACAGTTGGAGTTGGTGCAACTTTAACGTGCTTCTAAACCCTGAAAATGTGGCTCTCTCCTGTAGATCCGAAATAAGAACTCATCAATACACCGGCACCAGGTTATCAGCTGATATCAATATCAACATCAATAACAGCCAATAAAAAACCTTTAAAGTAGAAGAAGAACATCCGTCAACCATGTTACAGGTGTTGATGCTGCATAATTTGTCCTGCAGAGGGCGCCCTGCCGCTGCAGGCTGGCAGTGCATAAACGAGTAATCCACGAGTGGTCTTAACTGTAAAACAGGATTAAACTCAGAAAGGACTCGTAACTAACGACACTAACAAACATCAGGGAAACATGTTTGTGTTTCATGGCCCTGAAAGACAAAAAATATTGGCCCACTTATCAGATGTTTTCATCACCAAATACAAATATCAGCCTTAAAAATCCCATATCTGTCGGCCATATCGGAAATGTAGGAAAAATATCAAGGGAAAAAAAACCCTGAATGTTTGTACTGTGAGAGGGTGTAGGAGGAAAAGATGGAGCGATGATGCGGCTCCTGATGCAGAGAACGAGCTTCAGTGCTGAACAGCTGCAACCCTAAACCCTCCCAACCTTCACCTCCACCCTCTTCATCGCTGCCAGCAGCCGTCAGGTGTCACACACAGGATTAAATTCCTCATCACACACACTGAGAGGAGGAGGAGGATTCCTGGAGTCTGGCTTTCCAATAAAGCTTCTTCTCTAAAGTCAAGAGCTGCCTCTGTCACAGCAGCTCGTTCCAAATTAGACTTGACTGCTGTGAGGCTGAGAGACCAGGAGGCTCCTCGGGTCTGATGAAGAGTCGCGTTTCCACTCAGACACGCAGCTTTTATTCTACTTTCTGATGGTTGGTCTGCGGTGCGGTTATGAAGACAATTACAAAGACGGCTCACTGTCACCTTAGCAACACTTTGAGGATTAGAAGGACTAAAAGGAAGAAAAACGTTCGTCTTAACTGAGATGAAGACGGTCTTCCATTTTTTGAAGCCCTGAGGAGTTTGTGTGATTACTGATCCAGCAGGGCTCAAAGTGAAACCATAATCAGAGACGGGGATCAATAACGATCAGGTGTTTCCTCGCAACGCTAAAAACATGTCAGACAGATCGTGCTGTGTAGCATCTGCTTCCTGTTTACCTTTGACCTCCTCGCCCAGCGCGCCGTGGTGGTTCTGCTTCTCCTCCGGCCCTCCCTGCCGCTCCTGACGCTGCTCCTCAGAGTCCAGCCTGAGCTCTAGCTCGGCCAGCCTGCTGTGGAGCTCCAGGTCGAGGCCCAACCCGCCGGAGCCCCCCGACTGGCCTGCGAACGTCTCGCCTGACAGGAAGCTAGGAAGCTGGTCCGTGACCAGCGGCGAGCACGGCGGAGACAGCGAGGAGAGAGACGAGCGCGGGGATAAGGAGCTCATTGAGCGCGGGGTTTCCGACAGTCTGAGGGCCTGGATCCTGGACGGCTCCGCCCCCACGCCAGCCCCCGTGCCTCCTCCAGCGTCTCCTCCCGTGCCTCCCGCCTTGGCCTGGGGTCTCCCGGCGTCTCTCGCACTGCTGCCGGTCACCACCTCGTGCTCGTGGATGGTGGTGATGGAGCTGGAGGGCCGGTAGCCCCCCTGGACGCCCTCTTGCAGGAGGCTGTCCAGCTTGTTCTGGAAGTCCGGGTCGGCCAGCTCCGGCTGCTCTAGGTAGATGTCGGTGAAGCTGAGGGAGGAGGTGGAGCCCAGGCTGGAGGTGGTGGCCAGCGAGCCGCGGCTGGAGGTCAGAGAGCCTCGACTGCTGCCGGATGAACAGGAGAGGGTGCTGGCCGACAGGCTGAGGAGAGAGAGGGAGGAAGTTAGCCACAGACACGATGACGTGTGAGTCAGCTGATCAGCGCGATCGCGTGAACGTTAGAGCGCGAGTCTGTTCACCTGCATCCAGAAACTTCTAGAAAATCTAGAAGTGAATTATCAGAAAGCAGATCAGATATCCAGGGCACTGCTGTGCTACGTCACAAACTTTAAACCGCTGCAGTTTATTCAGAGATCGCGTGACGCTGCTGAAGAAGTTCAGGACTCAAGTTTGTCTTCAGATTGTGACATTTAGAGTGGAGGAAACCTGGTTTGGTTTTCAGTCCTGACGTTTCATGCAGACATTTCCGTCGAGTTAAAATCCTGCTCGGCTTCATTACACGTACTAAAGAAAGAATCAGCTGATCAAAACCTACAAATTCTACGATCACGGTGTAAAACATCATCACGATTCCTCACAGACTCTGAAAAACGGTGGATTCATTGCACTTTAAAACGTTATTAACTCTTAATCTAAACAAACTAAATAAATAACCTGCGGCAGTGGGAGGCTGACAAAGCGTGAGCCGAGCTCGACTGCTGTGCAATCATTTCTCTGGAAAACTCCTGTCGAGCATCAGTAACAAACAGATTCCTAAACGCTTTTTTCCTGTTTTTCACTCTCTGAACACGATGCCATGACCCTGACCTTTGAACTTGCTGACCTCGGAGCCCACACGCCGTGAACTGCTCAGTTTCTTACTTATAACGTTTGATTTCACCTCTGAGCAGCTAAACATGATCGGAAACCGACAAAAAGCGGTTTTAAAAACATTCCTTTATATATTTAAAGAGTCTCGGTTGCCGTTTGTTTGCTTTGCTTCCTGTCAGACTTCTCTTCTTTGAATAAATTAAAGCTTGTTGACAATAAAACTCGTTTTCTGACTTCATGATAAAAGTCGTCCTCGTCTCTCCTCCTCGGCCTCTGGACGACGAGCTAATTATAGCGCGACGGCTCGTTAGCACGGACGTGGCGTACTTCCTGTCCTGGTACATCCATCAAACTCGGGAGGAGACGAAGAAGTCGACGACGCTCAACTTGTGGTGTTGAACTTCTTACAGCAGCGATTTCAGAAAGAGCAGAATAACAACAACACAAACGCTTTCATCTGCGGGAAACGTTCGGCCGCTAAAGGTCGAATATTTCAATCTGTCGACCGCCTGCTGAGAGCGAGCAGAGAGAAATCTGCCCCACTAACGAGAAACATACCATGACATGAACATTTAACAGAAACACTTTAAGATCTGCTCCACTGAACTATCCACATCATTTTTCTGCATCCTTGTTTATGTCTTTTTAAAATAAGGTTTTAAAATCGTAAAAATGTGCTGTGGAATGAACCCGAGGCAGATTTATCCTTTTTTATTTGTTTGAAATGAGCCTTTGGAGCCAGACTGACACACTCAGAGCACCGAGTCTGTTTTACGTTCCCTTATATTTAACACAGTTTTGGGTATTTCCTGTTATTCCTGCCCGTTTGTTTAACATATTCCACGCCTGGCTTCTGTGTTGAGCCTTTATTTTGAAAGGAACTGTGTAAACTGAGACTTTTTGAGTGAACTCTGCTTCAGTCTCACTTCTGCAGATTCTTCCATCGTCTCTCTGAGTCATCGCAAACTTTAAAGACGTGTTAATCATCTTTAATGAGCTCAACGAGAAGCACAAACCTCTTGAGCTGCGTGTGCAGCATGGTGGCAAGGCGAACGTTCTCCTCCAGCTCTCTGACCAGCTTGTTCCTCTTGCAGTGAAGACGAAGCCTGAAACGACAAAAACACAAAGACGCTGTTTGGTTTCTGCAGTACAGAAAAAAACTATGCTGGCAGCAGCTCCTGAACGCCACGCAGTGTGCAGCTGTTAAGAAGATCTACAAACAGGTGCAGACGGACATCTTCTGTTTCCTGTTTGTCTCCCCTTTACACGTCTGCGTTTTAATTTGCGTCTCTGACTCCTCGCCATCATGCTCAGGACACCGTGGAGACACCGCCATCTTCTCTCCACGTCTTAACGACCCCTGTGGCAGGTTCGAGTCCTCCCCGATGCCGCTTACGCCATGTCTTCCCTGGTCTCTCTCCATCCTCTCACTACCGTCCTATCACAATAAAGCTAGGACATCGTTTATTTACAGTGTGTGCTTCTCCACCAAAGGGATTCAGCTAGTTTTACTAGTTCTAACTAGTTTTGTTTTTTTGGGGGCTTTTATTAGTAAACGTGTATTAAGAACATTTTAGGAGCTGTTAAAGGAGCTGCAGACACCCTGCTGTCCACACGGAGGCAGATCTGAGCAACATTTAGACGACTGAACCGCCCAAAATCTTTAAACCAGAACCTGCAGAGGTG
>VVHJ01027228.1:0-14625 GCA_015107715.1 Tylochromis polylepis
ACATGCAAACTCCACACAGAAAGACCCCGGCCTGATGGTGGAATTGAACTCAGGACCGTCTTGCTGTGAGGCAACAGTGCTAACCACTGTGCTGCTGCTAACCGGTGTCATGTCTCTTAAATCTAACTTGGGTGTTATGTTAAGCTGAGCAAGCAAATGCAAAGAAAGCCTGACTTTTTATGTTGAACCTGCTTCATAGCCAATAACTGAGGGTTGGACTAAAAATTTTTTAATAAGCACCAAACTGAAAATCTATAGGAACTTGCTTTAGGTCAGAAAGAGGCACACCTCCCTCTGTACCCCTCACCACGCAGCATCACTCAGCTAAAGTTCACTGAGAGACATCGTGTTCCTTCTAACTTTGTAAGCAGCATAAGATCTGACCCCCACCTCCTGCTGTGCAGTCAGGCAAAGCTTTGAATATTTGCTGCTGATCCTCATCAAATCTCAGGGCTCAAAAAGCGATCTCCATGGGTTTACGTTTCTGAAAATAACAAGCCGTCTGTCTGCATGCTGCACTTTAACTGACACCAAATCACGCAAACAATTTTTTTTCCCTTTGTTTTTATTCCATTTCTGCAACAGAGTTCAGATCATTTGCGTCTCAAGTGGTTCTCAAGGATTCACCTTTTATTCTGCGGCCTCTTTTACCTGCATATCAAAACAAAATCCCAAAGTGCAGACGCACAGGTCCTCATACATTATTCACAGTCTGTACAACACACTCCCATGAACACTGTTACCAAGGGTCCTCAGTAAGGTTACACTCGGGTACAACACCACATCTGATCACTTTTCCTGTCCCCATGGAGACCAGAATACCTAAGAGGTGTGATGTAATCCATCCATGTCACCTGGATCAGTCATCAGCTGCGCTCTCAGCCTTTAGGTTCACGAGTTCAAAAACACTTGTAAAATAACTTAATACCAAAAAAGTGTAGAAAATAAAATTAACAGTGGCAATAAAATCTCCCATGAGCACTTTGGCGAAAAACATCTCGAGGAAGTTCAGCTGCAGCGCGTCTTTAGTGTCGACCTTCAGCTCAGCCTGAAGCAGCATACGTGTCCAGAGGGACAGAGCGCGCTCGCTTTTCGTGAAGAAACATCGGCGGGTTGCAGTAAGGCGATACCGAGACCCACCCGCTGCAGCAGGTTTTACAGCCAGACCCTCAAATGTCAGAATATCCTCGTGTTTTTTCTCATGATTGGATGCAGTTCTTCTTCTGATGCCGGCGGCGGCTTCTGAATCCTGTTGGTAAATAAAAGAAAAAAATAAATAAATCAATTTAATTCACAATCACAAAAACTCCAATCACGCAATAACTGATTCTCGACCATTAAGAAACAAAAAAAACGCAGACATCACAGGGCTCCTGCAGGTCCCTATTCTGCTACTGAAATGTCTTTAAAAAGCTTCAGAAAGCTTCGAATGTTTTTTTCATCTGACGCTGCAATTTTAAATCTCCTCGTAAGATAAAAGTGTCTCAGCAAAAAAGTAACAAAAGATATTTTCCAAAATATTCAGCTTTTTAAATTGAAAATGTAAAAACTCCCATGATGCTCTAGTGTCGTGTGCATCTAGATCTGGATTCAAAATCTAAATATTTAACAGCACCGGAAATTTCATCCTTTGAAAACATGTGGCCTAAAGAGCATCGTTTCAGCCACTTGGCGTTTAACGTGGACCAGAAACGAGTTGATCTGATGACAGAGGCTTTATCGCCAAATATTTTCAAGAACGGGAGAACTATTTCTTTTAATTTTAGATTATCAGACAGAAAATCCTGGACTTTTAAAAAGTTTACATGTTAGTTTGTAACTCTACTTTTTCACCATTTTCTCAAATATTTACTGAGACAAAGCACTCAGTAAATATTTGCCTTGTTGCTCACTCGGCCCACTGAATGATAAAACAAAAGCTCTACGACGACGCACCGTCTTCGTCTCCCGTGCTGATGGTCTGCATAGACACGCTCCTCTGGATGAACTTGGACGGCTTCTTGCCTTTGGTTTTCAGTGGTCCTGGTTTCTCAGTGAACTGAAACGAGTTGTCGGACTCATTTCCTGCGACGCCGTTGGCCACTGAGACTTCACAGTCTGCTGTGATAGTGGGGGAGGGGCTCTGAGGTGTGACCACACCTTCCTCGATAGTCTCTGTACTGTGATTGGCTCCTCTGCCTTTCAAGAAATGCCTGAAGGAGCTGCGCTTTTTGGGTCCGTCCGCCTGGTTCTTCTTCTTCTCCTCTGTAGGTGAACCCGGACTCTGTGCGGAGGCTCGATCCAACTTTTCCTTGGCATGATGGAAGCCGTTCTGCAGACCGTTCCTCTGGTTCAACCCACCCACCAGCGAGTCCCTCTGAGTCGACAAGTCCTGTAGCGAACCCGTCAGACCCAAACTGTTCCCGAAAACCAGCGAGTACTTGGGATTGTGGTACTTATGCGCAGGAACTTTCAGGTCAATCTGCCTGGAGTCCCCAACCGATACCTGAAAGCGAGACGCAGTGACGGGCAGAGGCCGGATGTGTTGCATCTTTGGCTTCATGACTGGTGTAGGAAGAGGCGGTTTAGTGATGTTGAACTCCCTGTAGAGGTCCACCTGCTCAGACACAGCGTACAGCTCCCGGAAGTCATTGTCAAAGAAGTCCACAGTGTGTCCCGACATTACCGTGATCGTGTTCCTGTCCAGCCGAGACGAACTCCAAGTGAAGCTGCAGGAGAAAAACAGGAGAGTAAACCAAAGCGGTAGTAGAAAGTGGACAAGAAATATGAGATAAAACACTGGGAGACAAAACTGCTTGTATTTTATTATTTAAAGCCATTTGAAGAATATATACATATACACACACTCTCCTATTTAGTAGGTTTTGGCTAAATCCAACGACCCCAGAGGTCAAACTGAGCTTTTTAGGGCAACAAGAAGTGCTTCCCTGTCCAGTCAGCAGGTTTGGTAACCATTCACGAACAAGCTGCTGAGATTTAATTCAACTCAATTTTATTTATATAGCGCCAAATCACAACAACAGTTGCCTTAAGGTGCTTAAGTGTGACCTTGCTGAGATATGATCTTGGTTCCTTTGTAACAGCTACATCACCATTTTCAGCTGTTTCAGAGGTAAAAATGTAAACTGTGTAAATTTTGGTGAAGACTGGAAGAAATTTGTGACCATTTGACGAAATCCAATATGGCGGTTATGTCAGCGGTGTTTCCAAGTGTCGGCTTCGGAGTTTTCACGTTATTACCAGACTCTGATTATTTTTTTAAGGCTAACATCGGCATCACCAAACGGGACCACTGAACTAATTTCATCCAAATTAAGTTACTTTTTTGTTTTTTATAGCAACAGGGCCAGATCTCCACAACAAGGCATCTCATGGCGCTGTAAAGTGATGCCTCGAGCTATGGATGCAGTAATCCAAGAAGCACTTTAGATACACTTATCTACAGCTTTACAATGATAAGCATACACTGGGACAACAATGGCAAGTGAAGAGATATGACAGCAGCCATGAACCTCAGCTGGTGGCTCATTGTGAATGTTGTCCAGGCTTTCCTCCGCTATAATCCCTTTTGTCTCTATTTTGATAGCTGAGAAATGACCTAATATCCTGTTTGGAAGCTTTTCTGTAGATTTTAGTTTGCTTTTGAAAACTAAAAGATCCCAAAAATACTTGAGTAAGAACAGATCTCGACATTGGTGCCAAATTTTGTGACGACTACAAAGAACATGGTGGATCGTGACAGCATAAATCAGGTTATAAGACGACCGATGGGAACTCGTTGAGGCAAACTTTCATATGGTTCCCCCATGAACACAGCACCAACTTTGACCCTTTGGTGGCGCTACATTGTTTGAGATGCATGCATTAAATTTGGTCAAAAGAATCAGGGAACCGCCTCCAATCAGTGCAGCTAATTTCACAACTTCACCACAGTTATGACTGCTTAGTGCTGAGTAAGAAAGTCCAAGAAGTATAAAAATGTAGACTCAATATGGTTGCCTCTGTAGCATCATTTTGAGCCCTCGGTATTGACCACATAGCTGCAGCCGCTATTCGTGACCGCAACACCATTACTGAACAGTCCTTTTAAGTGTTTTAAATGTGGCGTCTCTAAGCAGTACCCCCCACCACCACCACCACACACACACACACACACAGAGCTGTCTGCTCTGCACCATAACTGTGACTTTTCTACTTAAACTTGCATTCATAATGAGGCATCACGCATGAGTCAGGACACGACTGCGCTCATGTCACTTGCCACGAATCGGTCCCTCCAGTTCTGACTTTAGTCAGTGAAGGGAGATTCGCCTCATCACTGATGCGGTCAGATGACGCGCATTCAGACTCATTTTGTGTGTTTGCAGCTTTCAGAACAGCGATTTCATAACAAGAATACAACTGTGTGGATCCTGTCAAACTCGGAGCTCAGAGGTGAAATCAAGCCCTTTTGTAAATCCGAACTTTGCACTCTTGTTTGCAGCTGTTTTATCAGCATGTATGTAGTTATGGCATCTAAAACTGAACAAATTACATTATTTTTGCCTTTATATAGACTAAACCGTATCTAAGAAGTCTTTCTGGGATGTGCAACAACATTAGATTTTTATGTTTCAGTTAAACTGAAGCATGTCAGGTGCACTACATGTGTCTGGCTCTTAATGTGATCTCCATTTCCCAGTGTGGTCGTCACTAATATTTGATTTAATGCCCTGGATTTAGATTTTAAAAAAGATAAATGCTAGCTTTTGTCATGGCCCAATCTGCACCAGAAACCTGTTTTGTTCAACAGGTGCAAAAATATGTGTACTTCCTGTCATTGCGTCAGGTTAGAAGGGATGTTTTTCTTTGTAGACTTGCATTCAAATTACTGTTCCGTTGATACCTGACATTTATATATGTTACATTCACACTGATGTCACCGCTATATGGAAATGTAGGCTCGAGATTTTTTACGCCGTTAACTGGAACGTGTATTTAGACGTGCACTGGGTGTGATACGATTTCCCCCCTTCTGGTCTACATATGTTCACCTCTGCTGAATTATTTTTATCCCCAGCAGGAACAAAATCTATCTATTTATTTTTATTGTTTCAAATCTTTAATCATTCATTTATTTGTTTTACAGTGTGTTGTGCTGTTGCTTATTTTATATTTTAAAAAACTCAGCTTCTGTTTCATAACTATTACAACCATGGATAAGGTTTTATTTTAATCCCAGAATGTGCTGTAAAACGTTTCAACCTACTACAGCAGTCATGCACTGTATATGCCCAGGGCTTTTAATGTGAAGGATGAAGAGAAAAAGCCCTTTTTTTGTGTGGGTCTGGCAGCGGTAGCATTTGCAATACTGGAAAAAGGTTGCAGAATAAAAAGGAATAGAATAAAATAAACCAATGTATTAATACAATTAAAAACACATGAGCAAGATAAGAGACGTAAATTGAGTACAGACAGAGGCTAAACGCCTTTAATTTGTGCATATTGCAACCTAAAAACAAAACAAAATTGACTTAACTGTAAAAACCTTTAAGAGCTGGATAATTAATTCACCTGCATCACCACCTAGTGCAGGATTAAATTTATATGTCAAACTTTCACCTAGGAGTGTAAGGTTTAAAAAATGTAATTGTTTTAATGGTTCCTCTGAAACTACTTAATCATTTTAAATAAGCACTTGGGAGAAAGCGGTATGATTCTCTTGTAATAATCTCCCAGGTCATAAACGTCCAGGTTCAGTCAGCAATCCCAATTACCAAAAAGCGGACCGACAACAATACATTTATCTTTTCCCACACCGAACCAACAGCAGACAAGAAGAGCGTGTGTTTAAAAAGCACTTTGCGGTCGTTTCACAAGATTAATAAGCTTCAGAGTGTGTAAGGAGTTATTTGGAGGTTTAATGGAGCTCCTTTTGTGTCGTGACGGCTGCTTTTAGAGAAAATGCCTCACAACTGACAGTCACAAACAAGCTGCTCTCATTATGTTTGAGTTTATACAAAAGATACAAAAAGTCAATCAAATAAAACTCTACATAACTGGTATTTAATAACCATGTCAGGACCAGTTAATCTGCTTTGGAGTGAAACTGTGTCAGAGGGACACTTTATGTGTAAAAGTGAAACTGTCCAAATGAGTCTCAAATGTGACTCTGAACATGTCACCGTAACACGGAGTAAAATATGGGAGGCCAAGCGGTTCAAAGTCTTGACCAAAAACAAGATACAACTCATCCAACTGGACTCGGCACGCTGAGCTGGGCTTTTATTTTGAAGGATTTTCCATTTCCCAACAAGAGCATACCTTAATTACATTATTTATCTGTTAGTGTGAATATTTAAATGAATCCGATTCCTTACAGCATATAGGCATGTTGCAGAAAAGAGACATCAGATGACAAACACCTTCCTGTATATAGTATCATTTAAGTTTTGTAGAACCACAGCTCCTAAAAAGTTGGGACGTTGTGTAAAATGTAAATGACAAAAGAATGCAATCTCATAATCCTATATTTTATTCAAAATAAAAAACGCAGAAAGCATCAAATATTTAAACATTTTAAGAAAAATCTTGCCTCATTTTGAATTTGATGGCAGCAACATGTCTCAAAAAAGTTGGAACGGGGCCGCGTTTCCCAGTGTGCAGCATCCTCTCTTCTTTTAACAACAGTCTGTAAGTATCTGTAAACAACTGAGGAGGGCAGCTGCTGGACTTTTAGAAGAGAAATGTTCTCCCCTTCTGGTCTGATATAGGATTCTAGTTGTTCAACAGTCCTCGGTCTTCTTTGTCGTATTTTTAGTTTCATGATGCTCCGAACGTTTTCAGGCTTGGACTGCTGCCCGCATCTATTCTATGCTACTCTAATAGAAACTGTCTGCAGTTAAGCAGTGTCTTACTGGAAAAAGTCCTTGTCTGGATGGGAGCATATGTTGATCTGTAGACTATATATATCTTTCAGTAGCAAATGTAGATGTGCAGGTAGATTTTCCAGATGTGCAAGCTGCCTGTTCAACAGGCACTAAGGTATGAGACATGAGGATAAAGACAGAGAAGACAGCGACATTTCTAGATCACGTTCTGGCTTCTTCTATGCATGACGAAGCTTTAACCTCCATTTGTGGATGGCTCGGTTAACGGTGTTCACAGACAGTGATTTCTGGAGGTGTTCCTGCTTTTAATGCAGTGCTGATTTTCAGCCATGTCACTTGCGCACAGACATTTCTCCACATTCTCTGAATCTTTGGATGATTGTGTACTGTAGATGATGAGCTATAAGTTTCTTTTGTTTTGTTTTGTTTACATAATTTGCAGATGCAGTTTCATGAAGATTAGTGAACCTCTGCCCATTTTTACCTCTGAGAAACTCTCTTCTCTCAGATGCTGTTTTTAGACCCAATCATGTTACTGACCTGTTGCCAATTAGCACAATTAGTTGCAAAACATTCCTCCAGCTGTTTTTTTTAAGTACCACTCACTTTTCCAGCCTTTTGTTGCTCCATCACAATTTTTTTTAAGACACATTGCTGCCATCGAATTCAAAATGAGTTAATATTTGCCCTGTAATAGTGAAATTTCTCAGGTTAAAGATCTGGTGAGTTTTCTGTGTTGTGTTGTGAATAAAATGCATTTATGGGACTTCCATCTTATTTGTATTCTGTTTTTATTTACATTTTTCTTCTTCTTGGCGCTATAAAATCTTACATAAAATAATAAAAATGTCGTTTATCTAAACTACATAGACACACGTTGCTTTATAAACTTTTTCTCCTTCCTTTAAATGCACCTGACCACAAAAAGAAACACTGGTTTGATATTTACCTGTAAGACCCAAACATGACCTTCTCTCCATCCACCAGCATGTACTTGGAGCACAGGGAGCCTGGCAGTTTCCCAAAGGACAGGGCCAGCCCTGCACCTTTTAGCATCCGCACACGGAGATTCTGTAAAATAAACACCTGTTGGATTACACACCGGCTTACCTGTGTCAAAAATGTCACACAGGTAAGCCTCAGGAAACGGACCCCAGCTATCGGGCATCCGCAGCTTTTTCAAGCATGACTGGCTGATTTACAGAGATGCCAAGTCAAATTTCTGCAGTCACACCCTGAAACATAAAGTCAGCTTTCTTAATAAGTAAAGGCTAAAACCCAAACACTTCAGCCACCTCTGTTTACTTAGAGGGAAGCAGGAAAAGAAAAGGACGTAAATGCTGAGTAGACAAACTGGGAGGAGGCTCTCCTGTGCTGTCAACCCTGGCGTGGAGGTAACGCATCAAGTTACCGTCCTTGGATCTGTTCTCAGGATCTATGAATGTTCACTTGTCACTAGTAAGAGTAACAGAGCCCAGCGCTCTGAAAGGGCCTTTCACAGCGTTATAAACTGATACCACAATGGCCAGCCATTCCACCACTCCAGTTAAACCAGACTGGAGCTGAAAAACTCTGCATACAGCAGATAAGACGGTGTATTATGACACGGTGGAGATAAGATGACAGATGACTCACTGTTTGCGGTTAATCTAAATCAGCATCTAATGTCACTTCTCAGCTTCTGCACCACAAGAAGCAGCGATTACAAATTAGCTCGTGCTAGCTTTGGCTCAACAGTCAATTTTCCATTAATTCCTCAAAAATCATTTATTTGACCCTCCCCATTTTACTCTGAAGGAAAATGCTTCTTTTTTTCCCCACACATGTTTTCCACAACTCCAACAAGTCCGTTTTAGCTGACAGCATTTCCTGCTGTTTATCAGTTACCTAAACAATGCATCTGCTACTTTTAGCTAACTAGTCAAACCATTCTTGCAAAACCTTTAATGATCTATTTTAGTTACTTAGATAATACTTTTTTCAGCCTCGATCTTTGGCTTTTTTGTGACTGAACAATTTAATCAGTTAGTTTAAAAAAGGATAAAAGTATTTCAACCATTTACTCAAAATTTTAGCTAACTGCTACATCCGCTACTTTTAGCTAACTAGTTAAACCTTTTCTTGCAAAACCATTAATGATCTATTTTAGTTACTTATATAAAATACTTTTTTCAGCCTTAATCACTGACTTTTTTTTTTTGCTGACTTAACTATTTAATTTGTTCTTTTATCCCTTTTTTATAACTATTTCAACCATTTACTCAAAATTTTAGCTAACTGTCTACTGTTTATGTTTTACTTTAAGCTCTATCAATTCTTTAAAAGTCCCATTAAAAACTACTTAATCCAAACTTTTCTGAGCAGTAAATTGGCAGGTTTAACAAATTAAATTTCTGTAACCTCCAAAGTACTGTTGCGAAGGCAGTTATGAGAAAACAAATCTAAAACTACCCTGAGAGTTAAGTAGGAAAATGTCTTTTAAGGTTTTTGTGACTTGGATGCACTGACCTTTTAGGAGCAGTTAATCTAAAACTGATTGCCAAGTTTTCCTGGATCATGTTTTAACTAGATCAGACCTTTGAGGTAATTAACTTGTCAGCAATTTCCCAGAAAGCCTGATCTATGATTCAGAATAAGTTTTAATCTAGGATAATTCCCGCAGTCATCATCATTGTTCCAACACTGAGAGCAGTGACCTACTGAGCTGTTTTCACATGTTCATTTCCTCTTTGTTTACTGGATTAAAGAGCCTCCTCTCTCTGCAGCGCTCTGTTTGCTGAGCTCTTTCCTCACCCGCAGATGCATCGCGTTAATCTGCAGCCGAGAGCACATATCCAGAAAGTGGGGCACTCCCCTGGCCTCGAGCACAACGTAAACTGCCACGCCACGCCGTGACGAAGCATCCAGCAGGTCCTGGAGAATCTGCAAGTCCGTGAGGAGGTCCATGACGATGGCCACCGCCTGGGAGAAACAGAGGGGAGAGGAGCCATCTCACGTTACTTGTACATATCCATTAACACTTGTACTCTTTTTCAGTTATTTGAGCAGTCGCATTTTTTTTAAATTTGGAAACAACAAATGCTGAACAAAAGAATAAGACTATAACAGCAAGCATACACAATATACAAGTATGTGTATATTATTTAAAGACAATAAATAATTCACAAAATATTGAAACTAACTGGATCGGGGTTCTCAAAGTTGCCGTTTTAGTGCCATTTTAAATAGATAGCATGTGACTGAGCGCATCCCCTAATGATCGCACCGTGTGTGCTCACCGCGTGTTGGTTGCAATTTTCATTTCAAGGCTCGTTTAAAGTCATTTCACAGTTCATAAGGTGGTCCTGACATTCATTTACACCAGGTCATTTGCTTACTGTTAAACTTAAGAGGCTATAAAGGTAGTTTTGAGCTGTCAGGTTGGCAGTTCAACTCCAGGTCCAGCCTTATTACTAAAACTATTTTTCTTTTGCTTTTTGGTCCCACACATCTGAAATTAATTTGGTAGCCTTGGTGTGAACTTTAAAGATATAAAAAATTTTAGATTCATGAAAGGAGTCATGTAAAAATGTAGTGTATCTACACACACTTACACTTACTTTTCACTATGCCTGAAGATAAACTCAGTTAAGCCTCTGGATTACACGGTATCATTGCGGTCACAGCATGCCCGAGCTAATTTATACTTGGCTTTAAATCTACATAGAGTCTATGATGTAGGCTGTGCAACAGGCCGAAACCATTGCCAGCATTTATACTTGTGCACAATATGCCTGCAATGCTAAAATACCCATTGGCGGTTGAGTTTCTCTATCCGAGCTGCTCAATTCCCTTCCAGTCAGTTTGAAAAATAGCAGCACAAGAAGCAGTAACCAGAAATGAGTTGGAGGAAATGACTGCACTGACTCCATCGATGCAACGTGCATTTTCATCTCTAGAAAGATGCGTGTCAGATTACAGGTTAAGTTTGTGGGTGCGGTGTACCTATAACATAGATTTAACCCCGACGTTAAAGAGCAAGCATCTACAGATACACAAAGACTTTATTTTCTCATTGATCACTTAGTCACACAAATTTAAAAAGTGTCCTGGGCAACAAAGTACATTTCTGCTGTGACATTCAGATGGTAGGGTCAGAATTTGCCTTATCCATCCTGCCTTGTATCGACATTTAGGCTGCTGGCGGTGATGTCATGGTGTGGGAGATATTTTCTTGGCCGCTTTAGTACCCGTTCAGCACTGAGTATTATTGCTGACCGGGTCCATCCCTTTATGACCACAGTGTACCCATCTTTATATGTCACAAAGCGTCAAATGATCTCAAACTGGTTTCTTGAACATGACAATGGATTCACTGCACTCCACAGTCACCAGAATCCAATCCTTCCCTTCCCAGTGTTGCCAAAGTGCTTGCTCATAGGGGGTCATATGATTTTGGGGTTTTTCTCTGTATGTATTATTGGTAGGGTCTACCTTACAATGTAAAGAGCCTTGAGGTGACTGTTGTTGTGATTTGGCGCTGTATAAATAAAATTGAAAATTGAGTGGAAATAAAATCTGAAACCACTTCTGCTGTTTTCCTGTAAAACACCTCAGACCAGCAGACCAGGGTAAAAGTCACCAAGCTCACGATTCCTGTATATTTACTTTTAAAACCGGCTGCAGGACGCACCATTTAAACATTAAAACAACATCTGAATGTTTCCACCACTCCCACTGCCAGTCCGAACAAAGGCACCGGGGCGCCAACCTGTCATTAGTCTTGTGATATGAAGTTCAAACACGTAACCTTCCACCACGGCAGCTGTTCACACTTCTGCATAACTTGTTTTTCCAGGTGATTAAAAGTTTTCGCAAAGACAGTTTGGACAAATGCCAGCAACGGCCACGTCTCACAGGCACCGCTAACCCGAGCATGAAATCAGCAGGTACATCTCTAAGAGATGCATTTATAACACTTTACAGCACACAGTTTACTTATTTACTGGATTTATTAGACCAATAAGACTGCTGTTTGCACTGAGACGTTTTAGAGCCTCTCCTGGTTCTTGTACCCTTAAGAGCAGTTTCAAAAGATCATGTGACTGTTCCCCCCCCCCATTTCCTTATTACAGTTTGTTTGGGACTCATCC
This sequence comes from Tylochromis polylepis, assembly GCA_015107715.1. Classification (NCBI taxonomy): domain Eukaryota; kingdom Metazoa; phylum Chordata; class Actinopteri; order Cichliformes; family Cichlidae; genus Tylochromis; species Tylochromis polylepis. The sequence goes on from VVHJ01027228.1 coordinate 12,002, forward strand.
AGAAAACTGAAACTAGTTCTCCAGGAAGACACGAGTTTGAATAACACAGTAAACCAGGCATGACTCAGTGAAGCGCCTGTCATCAAATTCTCATCCAAACTGCTTACTATGCATTTTATTTTGGAAAAAACATCTATCCAGAAAATGATTAATCTGAACTATTTCAAGGTTTTCTGGAAATGAAAGCGTTATTTTCTCGCCATCTAAAAGTTTAAACAAGTACACGCCCACTTGGTATGGCCAACGGTTATTCCAACTGCCAAGGCTGTTTTATTGAGTTGACCTTCCAAGAGCTCTGGCTGATAAACCAACCTTTAAAGGGGGATCTACTATCAATCCATCTGTCCATTTTCTTCGACATATGCTTTTCTATATTGTTCATATTGAACATGGCCAAAGTTTAAAGTAAGCGTATGTACAAGTAAGAGCAGTAAGAAACCTGAATATTGGGCTAAAGGTTCAGGCTTCGTTCTGCTCTAAACACTCAGGTTTTTGCTTTCTTGGATCTTTGTGATGTCAAAGAGAGCAGAAAACTCTGGCAGCCGATCAGAAGGATGTGACCTCAAAGTGAGACGAGCTTAAACAGTTCATTTCCAACAGAGGATGAAACGAGGGGCTTCACCAAGGCCCAGCACACAACAAAAGAAGGATTATTTTGAACTGTGACTCATGTGGAGCTACTCTATTAGAGTCCAAGATTAAAAGATATGGAGCTGGAAGTGAGCAGATTAGATCCACTTCAGTTGTAGTGGTTTACAAGTTCACCTAAAAGAGGTTTGGGCTGTTTTTCCACAAACAGCAGGTTTACGATGGCGCTGTTGTGAAATCTGAGTTTTTAAATCAACCACTCCTTTTCGGTAAGTACAGAGATTTGCCAATAGCATTGTGCTTTCAGTGTGGGATTTAAAAACGAATTAAAGGCACCTGTCAGCAGCAGAGAAGTATTTACATGACTCACAGTTCAAAATAACCCTTATTTATCTTGTAAGAGCCTTTGGTGCAGACCCCGAGTTCCCCCTCTGCCTGAAATAAGCAGTTTCAGGCTTAGCCCCTCCCCCTTTAAGCGAACTTTCTCCTGATTGGCTGCTCCTCATAAACATAAGGTTTGAACAGCAGGTGGGTGGGAGTTCTCTGTAACACAGAACCATCATGAGTAAGAACAATTGAAACGGTGTTTAGAGCAGATGGAGGTCTGAGCCTTTGGCTCACAGGGTCCACCTGGAGTATAGCACCTGTATATGTTACAGGAAATAAGGAAAAACACAACAGTTCCCCTTTAACCGTTTCCCCCCATAGAGACGTGTTTTCACGACCATTAGATCAGTTTCCAGGGTTTTTTCCAGGGGTAGCTGCATAAGCAGAGACCACCCTCGCTAACTTCTGATGCAAACAGTTATTTTGTTCTGTAAGAAGCCTGAAATTCAACAGAAACCACTTAGTTCAGAGCTCCAACAGTTACTCCTAGTAGGCTTTCAGATGTCCACAGCTGACACATTTATATTTAAGCGAGATCTTTTCAAATGCCCACAGTTAAACAACACCTCACAGTCACTCTGATCCAGTTTAGCATCAGTTTTTTTCAGCCCCGAAAGCCATGTTCATGGTGATGTTCATGAAAAAAAGAATTTACACACAGTTTATTTAGTAGCTGAAGTGACACTTTAGACATGCGAAAAGATAAATGTCATATTTTTATTGCTACTTTTAACGACCTGGAAACACCTGGAGAGGTTTGGGTGTTTGTTGGCGAGTGGTGTTGCCTGTCTTTGTTCATGGCTGGGCTTCGGCTTGTTTTCTCTGGTGTCTATCATCACGTGTGACCTAATGGAAAACCTTCCACTTCCACTGCGGCAACTTGGAACAGACACTTGAGCCTTGAGACGTGGATGGACAACACCTTGTGTAAATGAATTCTCCTGTCGGGATTCTGGTGAAATGCACCTTCTTCTTCTGCATGAAAATAGACATGACATCACCTGAATCGCAGAACTCTGTTTTTTTTTCTTTCAGGTGACATTTTCTGCTTTTTCTCTTGAATGCAGTTCGACCGGTAACTGTCACCTCGGCTCTTTCATATGTACACCTCAGCTCTTCTCTTGGATTGCGATAATGATCTCCTGTAGAGTAATGTTATGCTTCCAGGATTAACGTGTGTGCGTGCACCACTTAAACTCCACAAGGACTCTTTCAAGTATCTGTCAGGCTTTTAGGAGGGGATGATTTATTCTACCTCAAGGGGAGGTAGAATAAATCAGGTACCACAGGCAGTCCCAGCCTGTGACCGATTCATTAAGCTGACACGGCGCTGAGCAGACTGCTGCAGATGGATAATAAAGTGGATTATTAACTATTCAAATATGATGAGTTCTGCACATCTTTATGCGTCGTTTCACCCAGCAAATACAGCCTCTGGTGCTGCCTGTCAGAACCGATCGCAGATGAGCGATTCTCCTCATTAGCTTCGATTTTCACACCTGGGAGGTCAGCCAATCAGACGGAGTCGTGCAAAACTCCCAGTGGGTGAGGAGAAAGGTTTAAAAGAAAAAAGAAAAGAAAGAGAGGCTTGTTAAGTGCCAACCCTAACCTCGTCTGCAGGATCGTGGGGGAGGTTTTAATCGCTCTGC
>VVHJ01027230.1:9263-22480 GCA_015107715.1 Tylochromis polylepis
GTGTATGAAAATTCAAATGAGCAGGTGCAGTCAGATGGAGCAGTCTTTAACCCGCCAAAGTCCTACATGCTGTACCCATGCAGCACCCTCACCTAAACCAAACAGAGTGGACTCTTGACTAAAACAGTTGAATAATGTTGAATTAAAAAACAAACATTAAATAAAAACAGCAACAGGCTTTAAAGCAGCAAGGTGAAAAAAATCGGTCCTGCTGAAAGCTAGCCCGCGTGGCTCAGCAGAGTGGTTTTACTCTCTCTGCAGTTTTTGCCAAGAGTAGAATCCATCTGTTTTCTTTTGATTGTGCAACATGAATCAGATATTTGAATGAAGCTATTTAAAAAAATATTTTGACATAGGCATTATCAAATGAACAGCAAAATGTGTCTGTAGGCGCTTTAATTTCCTGCTCTCGTGGCTGATCAAACATAAGTTGTTTTTACACATGAACTCAGCATCAGGTGTATGAAGTCAGGACATTATCCTGACGTTGCCCTTTCTCACACAGCAGAAGAGACTCCACTCTGTTTGGTTTAGGTGAGGGTGCTGCATGGGTACAGCATGTAGGACTTTGGCGGGTTAAAGACTGCTCCATCTGACTGCACCTGCTCATTTGAATTTTCATACACTTATCCACTGGGTAATGCCACTGTCAAAGATCAGGTCTGGATGTTTGAAAACAGATCATTCAGTCTCTAAAGTTGTATTTTTAAAAAACATTTTATTATTAAAACACCTCCCAAGATCCATCAACAACATGGAGCGAGCAGGAAATTTGATGAATGGACGGGTTCATTATATGGCACTCTTTTCTAAACCCTTTCTGCTTTCTGTCTAACATTCACTCTCCGATGAACACATCAGGAGCAACTCAGGGTTCAGCATCTTGCCCAAGGATACTGTGGCATGCAGACTGGAGCAGCCAGGGATCAAACCACCAACCTTCTCGATTAGTAGACAACCTGCTCTACCGCCTGAGTCACAGTCACCCCGAAATTTGCAAAGAACTTACATACGCTGTCACACATGTTCACTATAAATTGCACAATACATTTTGAAGCAATAAATTGCAAAAAAAAATGTCAGCTGTAGAATTAAATGTAGAATTAAAATTAAAACACATATATGCAAATTAATATTCAATTTTTAAAAAATTGGTCAGAAGGTTCGATAAATGTTCCATTAAAAAAATTTTCTGGCAATTATTTTATGGTTCAGGCTTTAGAGAATTAAAAAGGCCCAGTGTTGTCTGCACAGTTGTAGGTACTGATATCTGAGCTTCGAACCCTTGGGGACTTTGAGTGGAGCAATTTAAAGAGCTCTCTGACAGGCTGCTTTACCCCCCGGTAGGGCACCTGCCTCACTGAGGACCTTAAGGCCCTGGAGAGGACAGTATACCATTAGATTCTCATGTGACCTCGAGTTTCATATAATCTTAAAAAATTATTATCTGATACCTTGGCGATTCTCACACAGCTGCTGATATTCACCAGTGCTGTCCACTGGTTGGCGCGTCACCTTTATCAACATGATGGCAAGCTTTAAAGTGTTACTCTGTAGCTAGTTTCACCCAAAAGCATGTGGACAGGTTGAGGGCAAGATGTGTAGATGAGTTGCACAAATGTCTGTTACTGCCTAACACAGACTAACAGAGTAACTCTTTCACTAAGCCAGTGTTATGTTTAACACATATTGCCCACGTAACCGTGGGTGGATAACAGTGTCAGGACTGATGGGAAGTCGCTCTCTCTCATTCTCCTCCCTCTTTTAGTCATTCAAACTCTGCAGACGACTTCCAAAGACAAATGTCAAGGTGTTAATCGTGCTGTTGGTTTTGTTCTCAGTGTCAGCGCAGAACATTAAAAACCTGAGCGGTCAAAAGTAGTTGAAGAGCAAGAAAAGTGTGGAATCTGACCTCACCTAACAGGGAAAATCACACAAATAAGTGAAATGGCCTTGAAGCGTTTAACCGCACACGCTGCATCTCCTGCTCTGTGTAAATCTAATAAAATAAGCCAAATAAAACTAAACGTAAGGAGGAATATGAAAACTGACAAAAATGTTTATATACATATATAAAAATATACAAAAAATATAAATACAAAATCATGAAAAAGCTTTAGTGTCTGTTTTCTGAGCCTGGTTTGTCTTCATGGCAGCAGGTAAGGTAAGGTTTTCTGAAGATCCTCCCCCTAAAAACATAACCCCATATAGTAATAATAACTACTCAATTAAACAACTCTTTCTTCTTAAAAAAAATAAACAAAGAAAGAAGAAGTTAGGAGTACTGAGAGTCAGGAGGTGTATGGCAAAGGGAGAGGTTTATAGTGAGCTGTATGTGAGGTTGGAAACGAAGGACGGAGAAAAAGATTTGTATCCATTGGTTAGGCAGAAAGATTAAGCTGGAAAGGATGCACAGCAGGTGAGAGTGATTAAGGATAGGATGCACTAACGAGTGAAGAGCGTGTTTAGAAGATTGAAGGATTACTTTGATCAACTTACTGACATGGATCTACAGGAAGTATATGATAGATGCCAAGAGAGGAAAATGGTACTGCATGAGGAAGTCAGGAGTGGCAGAGAAGTATGTGAGGGTGGTGCAGGACATGTATGAGGACAGTGAGACGGTGGTGAGGTGTGTGATCGGAGTGACTGTTGGGTTCAAGGCAGTTGTGGGATCATGTTAGGGATCAGTTCTGATGAGGTCAGAAAAGGCAATGGTAAACAATGGCATGAAAATGAAAAAAAAAGTGTAACTGAATTGAATTGAAATCTAAAATAATAATAAATAAAGTAAAAAACTAATTAAAAAAATAGCTTATGTGTTTCCACATAACAGAGAGTCAGGTCAGCATGGTCATAAAAGAGAACTGACATCAACAGAGAGCTGAGTATTTATAAAAGTTCAATAGAGCTTTCTTCCAAAGGACCAGGCTGAGTATTTTAGGAAATACACAATTTGCTGAAAAGGTTTTAATGAGCTATCAGCACAAACAAAGTCACCGAAAGAACAACAGCTTTGCATTTCCATCCACACCAGAGATCCAAGATTTTAGCCCTTCAGTTAAAGCTGGATGACAATACAGGGGGTCAATAAAGGATTTATCAGTCTTGAGCTCTTTTGGAGTTGAACTGTATATTTATCTAAGACGAAGATTTGATGCAGAACTACCACAGTCCACAGGTAACTTGTGGTCTGAACTGCCATTTCAGATCCTGGTAGTGGAGCTAGTGTGTGAAACTGACATGAAGCGTCCTAGTGCTTGCCGAACATTTTATCTTCCTCTTCTTTTTTTAAAAATTTAGCACACAGGTGTCAAACTCCAGTCCTCGAGGGCCAGCATCCTGCTTGTTTTTGAGATATCCCTGCCCTACCTGCTGCTGATTACCTGAATCAGGTGTGCTTTGCCAATAAGAAGCTACAAGGGCAGGTTAGTTGGAAAACAAGCAGGCCTGGAGTTCGACACCTGTGATTTAGCAATTTTGTTGATTAACATGTTTGGTGGTTCTCCTGTATCCTGTTGAATCACCCAACCTGATTTTATGTCCTTCACTCGACCCTCAGGTCATGCACTTGCTCCATATCATCCTCCAGTCAAAACATCCCAAACCCATGACACGAAAGTCTGGATGAGATTTTGGTGACTTCTTTCATCCAAACATGGGTTTGTGTCCAAACATCTGTCTGGACACATTTTCATGTTCCTGGGATTATGGGGTGTTTTGGGGGTCCAGGTTCATCACCCTCTTGGTGACCCCACTGGGGCTGATCAGGGATTCACACCTCAGTGTGCAGCTAGCCACTCTGTCCCCTTGGCCCTCTTTTTTTGGGGCCACAGCCATCTTGAGGCTCTCTTTACAGATGCTACAGATGGCTCTCCTCTTCCTCTCTCTTTTAATGTCCAAACTTCCGAAGGCTCTGAGAACGGACCACAAAACCCCTGCACCCAACTTCCACCAGCAGACACCTGGCTCTCCATCCCGTCTACTCACAGCTGGTGACCACTCCAGTGTCCTTGGAGAGCTTTGTACAAGCTCCAGAAACACGGTTTGCTCATCTGATTCAGACACAAAGACATCTGGTTGCAGGGTGATCAGGGAACTTTAGCTGCTGTCCGAGGTCCACCGATATCTGCCAGGCTCTTGCTGAGGTCAGGATGCCTGCAAATGGTCATTTGTCACTGTTTGGACTGCTTGTGTTTTCTGATTACTCCAGCAATGATCTTCAGGACCTGATAGTCCCTTTGTGTGTGGGGATGTGTGGGCTCCTTGTTTTGGAATACAATCAGTCCTAGAAGTGTTGAAGAAAACATCCAGATGTTCTGTTGCAAATTCAAATTGGGCCAAATGTTTTCGAGGTTGGTTAATGTTACCTTTTGGTTCCTTTGACATTGCAGGGCACCCACTTCTATGAAGAACAACAACCAGCTGCTTTACTGTGGACTGACATACACCACGGTCATTAAATCGTTCAACCTCTTATTTTTAAATCTAATATTCACAGTTAATCTTGAAAGCAACCTACTTAAACGGACCATCTGGCACTGTAAGTCATCAGGTTTGACGACAATTACCCTAAACCCTAACCCTGAGACACACAAAAAGTAACAACAACAAATTACAAATTTGATAAAACATGGTTAGAGTCAGGATCATCACTGATGATGAACTAGTGCTCAGAGTCAATGGGGTGTAATTTTTTTCATTATTTCAAATTGAATGTCCTGAACCAAAGAACCTGATAAAAAAAATAATAATAAATGAATAAATTGCAGCTGTCCAAATGCTGCGCTCGCTCTGCTTAGACCTTTCCCCTGTAAAACAGACACTTCGTCTCTTCCTCGGCTGCCTGCTTTCTCTCTCTCTCTCTGATATGATGAGTTTTCTTAAGTAGCTTCAATGTGAAGTCAGATTTTTAAGGAGGAGGATGAGAGGAGTTAGAGGTGGAGTTCTTTTTTCTTGCCTGGGATAAAAGATTTGAAGCAGTAGAGAGCCCCTTCAGAGAGAAGCTGACACTGCTTCAACACTTACAATAACTCTATCCAGTCAGCCACGATATTTGCACTTAATGCAGCAGTAGCTGAAGTTTTTTTTTCTCTCTAAGGCAACACAAGGTTTGCACATATTTTAATTTGGCCTCCATATTGGTATTTTTTTTTTTATACCACTTGTATGCTCATTACAGTGGTAGCATTAATTTTTTTATTCATTTGTAACTGAGTTTCTTCAGGGACAATACACTAAAAGCTGAGAAGTAACAAGTGGAGTGGACTAGAACACAACAGAGTCCAGCAAAATGCAGAATTATGAGGCATCCATCTCATTTCTGGGGACTTGGGGACGGTTTCAGATGAAAGTCTTCTTCTTGCTGTGTGTCACCTGTCTTCCTGCCGGCTACAGCATCCTGTCTATCATCTTTCTGCTGGCTAGCCCCCCACACCAGTGTTACATCCCGGCGCACAGGAACCTGAGCCAGGACTGGATGCAGGCCAGCATCCCAATGCAGGTAAGAACTGAATGAGTCTGGATGTGATTCACAGAGTAATCAAAAGCAATCACTCAGTCACGCACAATCTTTATCGTCATCTGTGTCATTTCTGTCAGTGCAGATGAATTTTACCTGTGTTTACACAGTTATTGTGGGCCTGATGGTTGCTGCTAAAAAACGTGACAAAAGGCCTGTAGTCCGCCCCACTGCTCCTCTGCTGTTTGCAGCTGTAGTTGAATTAATTTGTTGTAATATGAGCGTGAGAGAGCCTCACACTAAAGCAGTCAGCTCACCTAAATCTGCAACAAGATATCTAAGTCATTTACCCCTGCTGGTCTCTTGCACTGCAGAAGCACATGACTGTTACTTTGTCAGTAACATGTCCTCACATTTGTTCATATTTCTTCAACACCACACACATATCAGCACAGCGCAGGTAAAGGAACTATTGTTCACAAAACAGTGAAAATGATATTTTAGAAGCTGCACGTGCAAGATTTTGTTCTCGGCTGTTCTCAATGAAAACTGTTATCAGCAATGAGGCATGGGCGGCTGGAGCGTTCAGATCGCTCACAGTACAACAATGAAAAAATGCAGCAGAGGTGTGCGGCTGCTGTTGCTGTTATGTCACACCAGACATATCGACAATAATTTAAGTTGTGCTGATTCATAAATGTAGAGGGAAGAAAATAATAACAATTTAACAACAACAGTTTAAAAAAAATATACATTTGCAACTTTTCAGATGATCAGGTAATCATTTGCTTTATGTCTGTGCTCTGGATCCAGCTGTGATCCTCACTTTGGTAAGAACTGGTCTAATCTGAACTGATGTAGCCTGGTCTGGCGCAGGTGACCTCCTTGCTGCTGCAGTGCAAGTTGGCAATAACACATATATTGTTTCCTGCTCAGCAAGTGGCCGGGCAGCTGGAAAGAAGCAGTTGTAGCCGGTATGAGCTGGACCTGGTGCAAAACTTGTCTGCGCTGGGAATCAGACCCAGTCTAGACCAGATCCACAGCGATTCTGCACTCGGAGCAAGCGCAGGGGTCATGCTGTCCAGCCTGAAGCAGGAGGAGTGCAAAGATGGATGGATCTACAGCACTGAGCACTACGAGTCGACTGTAGTCACTGAGGTACTGTTACTGTCTTGATGATATTGTCCAGATCCGAGTCTCCCTGGATCACAAGGGACTTCCTGGTTAAATAATAAATATATAACACATACAACACATACTTAGAATCGTTCCCCCCCATTTTCACTGTTAAAGTCAAGTGTCCCTCTCGCTATTTTATATTAATGTTTATACTGAAGCACATTTAGCTGGGATGCAATCTGGCCCAAGGCTTTTATAGTTAACTAAAACTTAGCAATAAACTAAAACTAGGTGTGGAAAAAAAAACATTTTAGTTAACTAAAATAAAAATAAAAAATTGCAATTTAAAAGAAAAGATTAAAACTAACTGAAACAATTTTGTGAATTTGGAAAATTAACTAAAATAAAAAAATTTAAAGATAATAGCTTAGTTTTCGGATTTGCTATTTAAAATTTCCATGATGAGGTACTCATGGACATGTTTATTGAGACTCTGGATGTCTATAAGACTGTTTTCAAACAGTTATGTGTTTTTATTGCAATACCTGTAATAATTTTCCTAAATCTTGCCCTTTATATATGCCCTCTGTACAATAATAACTAAAAAGACTAAAACTGACACAGAAACCAGGAAAAAACTAACCTAACATGTTCGAACAATAAAAACAATATCGAAACAAAAAAATCCACCCTGGAAACAAACTGTATTAAGTTTATTTTTAAAAAGTAAAAAAAAATCAACATGGAAAATACAAAACTATAATAACTCGATATAATGATTCGGCCGGAGGAGCTTCTCTTTGTAAAACCAGCTGGAGCTTGTTTCAGTAGCTGCCAGTTGGTGGCTTGCCTCAAATGACTGCACTAAGATAGGACGACCAACTCTATCGATCTGCTGCACATGCCGTCTAACTGCGGCCTAAAACAAATGTTAAATTCCACTTATTATTATTATTAGTAGTAGTAATAGTAGTAGTAATATTAATGATATTAATAATAATAATCCCAATATCTTTCTAAAACTGGTTTACTGAGACAAAGAAAAGAAAAGGGGGAAAAACTAACTTTAAAATAGAATAAATAAATAAAGGCAAACATACATAAATAAATAGGATGGCTGAGTAAATTTATGTGTGAATTACAATATTTCAATTTTATTTTTGTGCTGTGATATTATAGCTTGTGTTAAGCCTACTCAGTGATTTAAACACAGCCAGGATACAAATAATGGTTCTAAAGAGAAAAACATCAGGCAAACAATCAGCCAAGAAAACAGGCAGGAGACCTAGATCAGGGCAACTTGGCAATGGAGATAATGAGTCAGTAAAGGCAACATTGAATCCTTTACCACACAGTGATTTATGAGAAGTTTTTGCTGGAGGAAACCATCTAAAGTTTATCTTAGCTTTATGCCACTTGTGTTACTCCACTTGTGGAGTAAAATCAGGACGAAGACAAACTGATGTTACAAACCCATCAAAACAAAGCAACATGGAGGCTAATGAAGCTAACAGTCTGCACAGGGACTGCTGGAAGACAGATTGGTGCCCCAGTATTTCCTTCTTTCTGTCTGTTTTGTGATTCTCACCTCTGAAGTTCATGACACAGTTCATGGAGATGTGAATATGGGCAATGGAGGAACTTCTTTAATGTTGCTGGGGATCTGGATAACTCTGTATAACTGTGAGGCACAGCGCTGGCCTGCGAGCTTGCTGAGACCCCTTCTAGATGCAGGCTATATTCCCCTGTTTGCTTTATATTCCAGTGTCTATACGTGCAATATTCTATGTTTTTATGCCTGCTTCAGACTATCCATATGTTTCCCTTGTCTTCTAGTTTAACCTGGTGTGTGGCAACCAGTGGAAACAGCCACTGACCTCTCTCATCTACTTTCTGGGAGGACTTTGTGGCTGTTTCCTCTCTGGACAGATCTCTGACCGGTAAATTTACAGTTTCAGTTCAACATGTCTCTAAAGTTAGTATAAATGCAACGTTTTTCACTAAAATATGTCTGCTAGTTAGCTGTGAGCTTACTCACACTGTACCAAATAAAATATGTCGTGTTTTTGGATAGCTGTCATGCTAGCTGCTAATGTTTTGTTCCTTTAAAGAAAACAAAAACATAAATATCTAAAAAGAAGAACATATGTGCTAATCTTGTGCCTGAGTGATCTTTTGTTGCATTTGTGTTGAAGGTTTGGCAGGAAGCCTGTTCTCTTTGGTGCGATTGCCACACTTAGTATCTTCAGCCTTGCTTTGAAATTTGCTCAGTCCTGGGCCGTCTTTATTGTGCTTTTCTTCATGGTGGGCATGGGTCAGCTCACCAGCTACATAGTTCTGTTTGTACTGGGTAAGTGTGTTCTCTTGTTTTCAGGATACTCCTTTCCACTGGCTTCATGCTCTACTGTCTTAATCAAATCTCATTGGAAAACAAAATAAATCTTTTAATCAACAACTTCCTGTCCTCTTGTGAAATTTCTCCACAGGTTCAGAGATCCTAGTTGGCTCATCTAGAGTTCTTTACTCCAGCATGTGCTTGCCTTTCATGTCTGTATTTGGTATGATGCTGCTTCCTGCCACTGCCTACTTGGTCAGGAACTGGAAACACCTGTCGCTGTTAATGGCTGTGCCAGCTCTGGCCAGCCTCCCCCTCTGGTGGTAAAATGACCTCAGTACACCATCAAGATTTTTTTTGCTGGTGACATTTTCAGAGTTATACTTAATGGAAAGTATGCTATAGATAGATTGTTGAGGAATTTGTGTAACTCCGCTTCAGTGTACAAGCAAAGTATTTTAGGTCATTTTCACTGCCTGTCATGAGTTTGAAACACCACTTTTTTTTCTCTCTCTTACCAAAAACATGTAGGATTGTCCAAGAATGATGCTTAACACCAACAATAAGCTAAATGTGCGCCTTAGTGTCTGTTTGTCATCCATCCATCCATCTATCACTTTCTTCCACTTATCCAGATGTCCTTTTGCTTCCTCCTAGAGAGAACCTGAGACAAAAGGGATATGTAATCTCTCTAGGTCTCCCTCCAGCTGGGCATGCCTAGAAGGCCTTGTTAGATGCTCGTTTCTGCAAAATTGTATTTTGCTGGATTAGATCATAGGCAAGGGGCAACCCCTTTAAAGTTTAGAAAATGGGTTTGGTGTGTTTGTATTCTTACCCATTCTTTCAGTCACTGCATAGTCCTTATTTCCATAGGTGAAGGTGCCAACATAGATAAACTGGTAAACCTTCTGGCTCAGCTCTCGGTTCACCACAAAGACCCGACATAACACACACATTACCATTGAGCCCACACAAATGCACCTGTCCATCTCATCATCACTTGTATTCTAGACTGAGAAATACCCAAAGGAAGCAATAGTTAGTTTGATGACAGACAACCACCAAAATGGAATTGAAGCATGGCCTCAGGCTAAGTTGCTCATTGTCATCCCACCCACTTCACACTCGGCTGCAAAGCATTATAATGAAGGTGACTTTCTGATCACATTATCTACCAAAGGAGTGGACCCTCACGGCCCTAGCTGAGATCCTGATCATGAATACTGCAAACAGGATTGTAGACTCGAGACAAACCTGTTGAAGTCTAGCACACATTCCTGCTCATTTATTTTCAGCATGAATGTCGCATTTCTACTGTGGATCAACTAAGCAAACACTAAATGTGTGTTTGAAGTGAAACTTAACACTTTTCTTTAGCTTGACTATGCCACCAACACCAATTTGGAGTAGAGTTCTCACTGATTTTACAGGTGTTCTTATTGTTCTGAGATAAATTCTGAACTTATATTTTCCAACAGCAACTTAAATTAACACTGTGTAGATCTACTCAGGTAGATGTGTTTCCACTTAAGTGTTGAGTTGACTAATGAACTGTAGACAATCCAGATTTGTGTCTGTCTGTCCACCAGGTTGATTCCAGAGTCTCCTCGCTGGTTAGTGTCTAAAGGCCGTTTGCAGGAAGCAGAACTCTTGTTAAGGTCAGCGGCTCTGGAGAACGGAGTGGAAGCTCCTCCTGTTATCTTCCTCTCAGCGAATGTAAGGGCTTCTGACATCAACTTTGTTCCACACTGTAAACGATGGTGGCCACTGCAATGACGTTTCTGTGCCACTGTAGGTTCAACAGTCTGATAGCAAGAAGGCTGAGACCCTCAATTTCCTGGATCTCCTAAAGACCAAAAGCATTCGAAGTGTCACACTCATACTTTGGTTTCTCTGGTGAGTTGAAGCCTTCTACACTGCAGGTGCTCTCAAGAACTGATTTCTTGCTAGCTATAGCATAACTGATAGTTTCATTATTCTGGAGCAAGATGCATTAAAAGGAAGCAATCCATATTTTAAAGGTTACTAGGGAGGACATTACTAGTGACTTCTGTGACCGGCGACATCTCTTTGGACATGCTGACACCATCAGGATGTATTTTGAACCCTTTGAACAGTCAATGACCTTTCCTTTAGCGCCACTCTCACGAAAAACTTACATTTATTGCAGTTTTTAGTTAATCCAGCTGACGGACCCTGCTATGGTTTATTCTGTAATGAAACATCCATCATCCATCCAGTTGTCCCTCAAGAATTCCCAAGAATCACTACTCCTCCTACAGAATTGTTCAGAATTTAACTAAACTTACATATAATGATCATCTAATGCAGGGGTGTCAAACATAAGGCCTCAGGGCCAGAATTGGCACTGCAAAGACTACAATCTGGCCTATTGGATGACTTTGGAAAATGTGAAGAACGGCATACATTTTGGACTTTAAACTGTATTTTAATTTTTACAGTTTTTCTCTACTGATAAGAGACATCCCCTGTTGTCATTCATACTACACCCAAGTAATTAAGTAATAGGTAAACAATAACAATCAAAACACAGAGAAATTCCTGTTTTTTCATCATCTAGTACAGAACCGACGGAAAGAGGAGTTTCCCTGGTTCGGCCCACTTCAGATCAATGTGGCTGTATGTGGCCCACGATGTAAAATGAGTTTGACATCCCTGATCTAATCGGTCTTCATCCAGATTGTGGTCGAGGTTCAGGTCACATTTGCTGTTTTAATAATCATAACCTGTGAATTGTGCTAGATTGTGAGCCTGAAGAGTTTCTACGTCACTGACGTTCTGGTTTATTGATATAATCGACATCACAGCTTCTCAGTGATGCTAACAGGATTTAATTTCTTTTTTTTTTAGATTTCTTCTCTTGTTGTTTGCAGGCTTTCTACGAATGTGACCTACTTCGGATTGTCATTCAGTATGTCTACGCTCTATGGAAACCCCTTCCTCAACTACTTCTTGCTGTCAGCCGTTGAGCTGCCAGCATGCACTGTCAGCTGGCTAAGTGCATGCAGGATTTCCCGCCGCCTGTCATTTATCAGCTTCTCCCTGCTGGGGGCGCTAGCACTTTTCCTTATCCAGGTCACTCTGAGCAGTGAGTGAGACCACTGTCCTTTTCTTGCTCTCTTTGTGAATATAATTATTCATTTTGTTATAAAACACATCTAAATAATAAATATTTTGAACACATAACTGTTTGCTGGGCCAAGCCCCTAAGTAACTTTGATGTTCTTAAGAGCCTTTTCTGGTGAGAAGCAGGACTGGACAGGTCGCAAGTTCATCACTGGGCCAATATGCCAGTAGTGCTGCCCAAAACACTCTTTATCAGATAATACACAAAACTGACACACAGGTACACTGTAAACCCCTTTAAAGGTTCTTATCTATATCAGATAAGATGACATCAACATTTTGCCTAACAACCACCAACCACCTGGCTGAAATGACCAATTTATAGTGCATTTATACTCTTACTACTCCCTCTAAAAGTATGCGTAGTGTGATTTTCACTTCACAACTATAACATGTCATTTATATCCTCAAAGCTTTTATTATGCATGATATATTGTGACATTATAGCAACCCCCAAACAAC
Source organism: Tylochromis polylepis (assembly GCA_015107715.1). NCBI lineage: Eukaryota > Metazoa > Chordata > Actinopteri > Cichliformes > Cichlidae > Tylochromis > Tylochromis polylepis. Next base: position 21,788 of record VVHJ01027230.1, read on the forward strand.
ATACAAAATCACAGATCAAACAATAGCATAGCATGGGCATGTATAAAATATGTGTAAAATGTGCCTTGAGTGCTCCATGCACGTGTTGAAAAAAAAGTTTATAGAAAAGCCTTTGGTAGAAAAGCAATTGGTTATTGTTTCTAAATAATTTGTTTTCATCCTCAAAAGCTCTTTCCCCTCACTCCAGGCCATCCAACTCTCACCCTGTTCCTGGTGCTGCTGGGTAAATTTGGCATCCTGGCTGGAACAGGGATTTTGTACATGTATACTGGAGAGCTCTCTCCCACAGTCATCAGAAATACAGTGATGTCATCCTGTGCAATGCTCTCCAGAGTGGGGTCCTCTGTTTCCCCATACCTGCTGCAGCTGGGTGAGATAGTTGGGTTCAGATGATCTCTAAGGGGTTAGTTATATATAAAGGAAGTCTTGGTGTGTAGAAAATATGTAAAAAACAAACAAAAAAACCAAACACCCTTAATGCTTAGCTACTTATCTCTAAATCTAGCAAACTGACCTGCAGGTCAGTGATGCCAGAAGTCTGTAGCAGACAAAGACTGACTTCACTAATCTTGTATAATCTGCTCTGGTCTTGTCTGCAGCTGTGTTCTACAAGTTCCTGCCGTGGATGGTTGTGGGTTCTCTGTCACTTTTCAGCGTTGTGCTCTGCTTTTTTCTTCCGGAGACCTTTAGAGA
>VVHJ01027231.1:0-11617 GCA_015107715.1 Tylochromis polylepis
CATCCTTTCCTGGATGTCTGCCACTGTGATGGTTACTGGACCCTGTTCAGGGAGGTTGCTGTGGTCTGCTCTCAGATCCACTAGCCACTGAGCATTGCTGTTATGGGTTGCGTCCTTCTCCCATATGCTCTTCCAGTATTGCTCAGTCTCCAGTCTTGGTGGTGCTGTTCTCATATTGTTCCCCTGCCACTGAGAGTACACCTTGGCTGGTTCTGTGGAGAACAGCTGGTTTATTCTCCTGCCTTCGATCTCTCTGGTGTACCTTTTCAAGCGGCTGGCCAAGGCTGTGAGTCTTTGCTTGGCAGTTTCCAAGGCCTCAGGTATGGACAGCTTGCTGTACTTCTTAGGCACCTTCTTCATTGCACCTTTCTGCAGCTCCGATAGTTGGCTAACCTCCCTCCGTGCTACCTTGATGTTGGCCTCCAGCCTCCTTCTCCATGGAGGGTATTGCTCCTTATGGCTGTTCAACTTGTAGCCAAGCATCTCACTGATCACTGCTGCCGTAGTATAGATCAGCTGGTTGGTCTCGGTAATGGTGGCGGTAGGTATCGTCCGTAGTGCTGCATTCACATCATCTAGTAGATCTTCTGAAGGTACTTCACGTAGTCTTGGTAATCGGCTACGGAGGGTCCAGGCTTCAAGCTGGAGGGTCCAGGCTTCAAGCTTCGCCATGATATATATAGATATATATGGTATCAGTGGTTTTGATTGCGTTAAACAAACAACATTTTCTGGAAATGGCAAAAATATACCACAAATATGGGCAATGAAAAATGTCTGAATCATTCGAATAGTGTTGACTGTCACATCTATTTTATTTCTAGCTTACAGCAATTTAACGAAAGCTGACCCGAAGTGCTTTAGAGACAAGCACATTTACATTCCAGGTCTTGGGGGGGGGAATCCAGTTTCGAAAGACATGAAAAGCTTAAAGTTGTGTTTTCTTGTGTTAACTATTTATTGAGGAAAGTAAAAATGACATTGATTTAGCGTTGAGAATATGCAAATTGATGACAATTCATCTAATAAATCATGGCACACTGCTCTTCCATGTGTGAGCTGCCTTTATGGGTTAAAAGCACCAGTATTGGTATTGGCACTGGTATCGGCAATACTGACTGTGTATTTACTTGATATTGGATCGATACCAACACTATCAGCTATACCGGCTTCTGCAGCTGTAGCTGATTTATCTGAGGCTCCACCATAAGGGCGCTTTACAAAACACAAAAAAATTGGATTTCCAGTTTGTCCAAAACAATAAGGCTATCTTTCATTGCAGAGGCGGCACATGTCAGTTTCACTCTGAGCCTCTTTTTATGTTCCACTTTTCACACCTACTTCCCCTTATCACCCCATCCATCCTCCAGATGTTCTGTCCAGTCACCTCTCTGTCACACCCACACCCTCAATCATCTGCTGTCTGTGTATACCTGCTCTTTTCATCCAACATCTCATAGCATATTTTGTGCAGGTCTGAGCTCTACAGTCTTTCTACTGTGCTTGTTGGCTTAGATTGCCTGTGTAAACCAGGCTCATGCTATTTTTGGCACATAAGTGCATTGATATTGTCAAGTAGGGCTACATGAAATGCTCTGTGAGTGCCTGTATGGTTTACATTCAAAAAGTTAAATGTGAACCACACTATATGTGATCCTCGCCCTTGGTGTCCGTCTGCAAAACAGCAAAAAAGTGAGGCTTAAACAAGCCATTTTCAGCCAGTAGACTTGTGATGTATCTTCAACATTAGTGACGATCCCAGTGTTAGCTAGCTAATAAACAGCATTTTTTTTGTTCACTGTGTTCACATGAACAACAATTTGGATGAGTTTCACCTGGTAGTGCCACAAACATAGTCAAACTTTGCAAACATCGTTTTCAGTAAGAGCTCAACTCAATCTGAGACAATCCTATCTTAATAAAATTCACGAAATATATCACAAAGTGGTGTGCACATAGTAACCAACAACATGTAAGTGTGCTAATGGGAGATGTGAATTAAAACACTATCTGTCTCACACTTTTGTCCCACATAAACATTATGTCCACGTAGGGAACATTTTTCACCCAGCATCATTACAGGTGGATTTTGCCAGGCAAGTGGTGCTGGCACACAGAGACATGTAGTTCATTTATCATGCTATTCTTTTGATCTTCATTAAATTAGAGTATATATGGTGAGATGGCAGGAACAGCAATTGTTCTTCCTCTTTGCAAACTATATATTCATTGTATAAGACCAAGTGATCAATTACAGACACTGTTACAGTCACTGTTTGACTAACACTTATTTACAGATATGCAACACATTCCAGTGTCTTTGTAAAGATTTGAGTGTCTAGGAAGAGTTGGGGAACAGACATAGACACATACATACACGCACTACGATAATCATACTGTAAAAAGGTACTTTTAAGAGTCAGGGTTAGAAACACGAGTACGCAAGTACATCAATATTTACACTTTGTGCAGTATAAGTGTTAAATCTTCTGTGCAGCAAAACAGCTTCTCACACTGTCATCTGATATAGTTTATTTATAGTTTATATCCCTTTGCATGGAACAGCGGCTCTTTAAAACTTGAGGCTCACCTCAAAGGCGCAGTCTCTCAGATTAAGATTCCACAGAGAGGTGAGTCTGTCTGACTGACATTTGATTGATCTCAGCATCCAGAGTGCACTGTGAGCAGAGCTTCTTTTGTCTTCCACTTTATCTGCTGTCTCAGGGTCATAAAAGATTCATGTACTATGGCTTCCAATGTTATTTCACTTATATTAAGTAGTGTAAAACAGAGAGCCACAAAGCGAGAACACAAGCGAACTGATTTTATATATTATATATTTTTAAGACATCCTCCATCCATGAAAAAAAGTTCTGTTAAGCTGATTAATGTTTAAGGTAAAGTAATATATTTGATGAGTGAGGAAACACAAGCCTTCTAAACTAAATTTTCCAAGTAGCAATGCCAGTTTTGAATCTTTATATGCAAATTCACTCCCATTCCCTCAGCTCTAACTTTAAATTATTGCAAAAGGCTCACTTGCTGTGTTGAGGACTGTTTTTCACCAACTCCAGTGGAGTTAATTGTACTACAGATTCAGAGATGAGGCAAAAGAATTGTAAGCATCTAAATTTAAATTAAATGCAAATTATACATTTTTCAACAAAGATATTGTAAAACGCATCCTTGAGCAGGATGAAATTCAAGAATGATTTTAAAGCGTCAAGGAAAAACTCAACAATTATAATGTGACCATGCTCTTACCCCACCTGATTTGAATATAACTGCTTGCTTTGGCCAAAACACTTGCAACACTTCATTTTTGTCATTTATTACTTTTTTGGCCATTACCATAAAGCCGCTCATTTTTTAAAAGGTTATAGAACTGCTGAAGCTGGCAGCTCCTCCTGACAGCCAAATGAAAGCTCAGCCTTTTCACTTACAATCCATCACAGAGCCAGCATACTTTGACAAATCTGAGTCTGTGCACTTTTCAGAGGGTGCATACATTGTATCTTTCAGAGTTTCACTGAAAGCAAACCTGTCGTGACTTTTTAAGAGGTAATCCAAAGTCAGAGAAGACAGCAGGCATAAATCGTGGCTGCTGTTTACATTCTGCCATTTTACCTTTTGTAGTGGATTAAAAATATATCACGTTCTATCAGGACTTGTGGGAACTATTCAGATTACTGAGGTAGAATGGATTGCACCTTTTTAAAAGGTTAGCATTAATGTAGTAATAAAAAATGTAGTTGGTCATTGATGAGCTTTTGGTTACCTCCTGGGTTTTTAAAGGAAAGAACTTTAAGCTTCTTTTACTTCATTTCTTATCTAGAATGTAAAGTCGTTTTAATCATAGTAGTTTCAGATAACTATGAAATTTTTGGGAATGGACTTCATAAAGCCCCGAGTTTAAGCCTATTTGAAAATTTGTGGGCTGTGCTTAAAAGGTGTGCCTGTGCAAGGAAACCAACTAATTCAAATAAACGTTACCAATTCTATAAGGTGACACTTGCTAGGGGACATTTAACCAAATATTAGTGGGAGTGTATGTATATATTTGAGCCTACGTGTATCGTTTTTACAGAAAATCCAAAATAAATTCAAACTTGTGGATCCAAGTAATTAAAAATGTACGCTGTACAATTATGACAAGAGCTTTAAATTTCAGTATAGTTTTCAGTATGCCTGTACTTTGACTATTGCAAGAGAAAGTGACTAACTGATATTAATTTAATTAGTAAAGATCACCTAATGGAAGCCTTTATACCAATATGAGGTCATCATTTTCACAACACTGGCATGTTAATCTATAACAGGACCTTTGTAAATGTAATTCAAATGAATGTAGTCGGCAAATAAGATGCAGTCATGCTCCTTTTGAACTAAAGGTAGCTTTGTAAACAGTATTAAATAAATTCCTTACAGATCCAAGCTTGTCTTTATGCTTTATTTTTCAGTTTATTCGAGGGGCCACACTCTGGCCCATGCTTAGTTTACTCAGCATGTTAATGAAACGTGTCCATTGGTTATTATTCTTATATGGCTGAACAGGCGGTTGGTGACTTTTTGTTCTGTTACTGTGATAATAATTTCCATTTTTCGTTTTCCACCGGTGAGAAAACAGTCATGCTCGCATGTTTATCTACCAGTGGCTGCCTGTTTCTTTACCTCCTACAGGCGAGAAGAGACAGCAAGAAGGAGATAGGAGAGCAGGCTACAGCTGTGTCATCAGATCAGCGCTGCCATTGTTACAGCTATGCAAACACTCAGGAATAAGTACTGGAAAATTAAAATGGCAATGCTTTAGGACAGATAACGCTTTTCAGACACATAACAATAAAACTGGCTGTTGCTGTATAGTGTTTTCATTGGCAGCTGGTCATGATTCAGAGAAAATCCGCCGCAGTTTTTAATTCGTGTCACATTCACTGACGAAAGATGAGGGATATCCACAAGTGAGAGGTATAAAAGATAAAAAACATACTGCACACATAACTACTTTAACAACAGATACACTGATAAGACTTTCTTAATATAGAATTTTCCCTCATAAAAACTACAACACTGATTTTTCTTGTAAAATTAGCCGAGCTGACAAATTTTCTACAACACAGCAAGAACTAACTGGTACAAGCAGGAATGGAGAGCAGCTTTATGAAGCTGGGGCCTCTTCTTATGGGATAATGAAAATTATGCAAATGAGGACTAAACTTTGAAAACATTAACACAGGGAGAAGTCATGCAAATTACAAAAGTTCTTGATACCGGAAAAATTATAACTGACTAATTGCTCTGTACTGCAGTGATTATTTAGGAGTAGTTCAACTGAAACTGTTTTATTTTTTCTTTCTCAGTACACCAAAGGCGTCATGCACCTGTATGACAGGAACAAGTGGTTGTCTTCAAATGTCAATCATATCACAAAGGGTGCTTCAGTCCAAGATTATCAAATCTCTGCAAAGAAATAAAAGTAAAGAGTGTCTGTGATACAAACTAGTGGAACATCTGTGTGCAAGATTGTTCGTGGGTGACGTAATGACTTATCGCATTTATTACGTTGCTTTAAGATACTTTGCTTTGTGACTATGGTTGACAGAGTGCTGTTTTCATACATGGACATTAAATTGGACCAAAGCACAGACACTGCTGTCAGAGATGGAAATAATTTTGACATTACTAGCTGCAGTACACTGAAAGTAGCAGAGCTAGCGTGTCAAAGCACGGTACACCAGGGTAGGAGCTTGTTATTTATGACTGAGTTATATGGTTGTAATTGTGCTTTTGCCATCTTACAAAATGTACTTTAAATAGGAAGCAACAAACTGTCAATCACAGTTGACAACAGTCCAGTGTAGCTTTTTTACGTCAGTTCATTCATATGTATAATTAGTGCAAATGTGCTTCTTCTTCTTGCTTTTCTTCTTTTTCATTTTAGCTGGTCCCTTCAGGTGTCACCACAGCAGATCATCACCCTATCTCTAGCTTCCTCTTCTGTCACTACAACCTTCTGCATGTCCTCCTTCACTGCATCCATGAATCTTTTGTGTGCACTTCCTCTTTTCCTCCTGCCTGGCAGCTCCATCATCAACACCCTTCGTTATCCACTATCCCTCCTCTGCACATGTCCAAACCATCTCAGCCTTGCCTCTCTAACTTTCTTCCCAAACCACTCAACCTGAGCTTTCCCTCTGATATATTCATTTCTAATCTTGTCCATCCTGGTCACTCCCGGTGAAAATCATGACATCTCCAGCTCTGCCATCTCCAGCTCTGCCACCTCCAGTATCGGCCTCCTGTCTTTTTGTCAGTGCCACCATCTCCAGTCCACATCTGCTACATCATAGCAGGTCTCACTACCATGTTGCGAATGTTCCTTTCACTCTTGCTGCTATGCTTCTGTCACAAATTACCCTAGACACTCGTTTCCATCTGCTCAACCCTAACTGCACTCTCTTCTTCACTACCCTTCTGCACCGTCCATTACTTTTGATGGCTGACCCCTGGTATTTAAACTCGTCTGCGTTCACTATCTCTGCTCCTTGCAGCTTGTCCTGTCCTTGCACCTGTCTCTCTCTCATTCACTCATCTCTCATACTGTGTCTTGCTTCCCACCAACTTTCATTCTTCTTCTCTCCAACTCCATTTCTTTGCTTACCCGGTTGATACAAGCCCCTTTTCTCCTTCTTTAGTGTCCACGCTGTGAAGCAATTCACTATAAACCTTTTGGCTTGCCTTTGCCACCTCTCTTTTTGCCATATGCCTAGCCTCCTCATGTCTACTTTCTTCATTTCCCTGACTATCCCACTTTTTCTTTGCTAATCACTTCCTTTGAATACTTACCTGTACTTCCTCCTTCCACCACCAAGTCTCCAAGAGTCCAGAGGATATACCAATCACCTTCTTGGCAGTTTCCCAGTCATCAGGCAACTCTTCAACACACCCAGAACTCCACACAACAAACTTCCACCATTTGGTCCTTAACTCCGCCTTGACTTGCTTCCTCTTCATGATTTACAAAACAATCCTACAGCCAACCATCCAATGCCACCTTACCACCTTCTCTCCTGATACCACCTTGCAGTCTTGTATCTCTTTCAGATTGCAAAGAACCTCTGCATTTCTCTCCTTAACACCATACCCACCCAACACCTCCTCATCACCCTTATTCCAATCATCACTCTTTCACCCTGGGAGCACTCTCTGCCACTTCATCCAGCTTACTCCAGAATTCCTTTTCTTCTTCTACTTGACATCCAACTTGTGGGGTGTACAAACATTTAACATCACCCCTCAAGCCACAACATTATGGAGAAAACCCCAAAAAGCTGAGAGACTTGCAACTACAAGTGTTGATTTGTTTCAGGGATGAGAACACTAAATGCCTGTGCTGTTACTGCTTGCATACAGATAAAACCAACAAACTATTACTTGGCAGCATGGCAGCATTTGCTAATTAGTTTAAAATACAAAGTAAAGCTGAGGCTAATAGGACTGCTATCACATTTTCTGTTGCTTATTCATGAATGAAAAGCAGGGCATTGTATTATCAATGATAGCAAAGCTAGAGGTATTATTATTATTATCCCGAGGTGAACATCAACACAGCTACTGTACCTAAGCTTGATGGAATCCAGCTAGCTGGTTGTGCTAAAGGAAAATACAGGGTGGTCACCAAAGTCAACAAACAGAGACTTGAATGTATGTTCAGAGTGCAGTGGACTTTTTTTGTGTGTGTTTTGGTACTGACACCTCTGTTTAGTGAAGCCTCACAATTTGTGCCTCAGAGGGTCAGGCTCGCTGAAACCTTCTGTTTTGCCTCCATCAAGGCCTCAAGGACAGCCTGGCTACTTGCTGTCTGTGCTGGGATTTATAGTGCACAACCTCACTGTGTTTCTTATCAGAAGATGAGAGCAGGCACAGCAAGGGGATAGATAAAACAGTTGAATTATAAACTTCAGAGAGAAACCTGGTCTCATAAAACTTCCATCACAAACTGCTTCACAGTCTAAGACAGAAAACAGAGAAAGGACAATGGATGAAAAGAAGAGACGAGAGAAAAGAGGAAATCTGTAGATCTGTTTAAAGCATGTTTAAACTTAATAGGTGCTACAAAAGGTATTAGCTGTCTTAAGATGAGTTTAATTCATCTGCAGTAGAAACTGCCATCCACTGACCCACATTCTGAGCCTCTGAGAATCATTCCCACAACCTGCACAGATGATCAGATCTTTGTCAAATGCTCCTCCAACACATAATTAGCATGAGGACACTGCTGCACATTAGCACAAGGCAAATATGTAATTATGCATCACTCACCATGTTTAAATACAGTTGGCCAAAGGCAGAGATATTTGATGATCTATATGCGAGACAGAGATAAACCAAGAGAGAAAGACTGATGTTATGTATTCCTATGCATTAGTGCAAGGCGAGACACTGTAGACTGAAACAATGTCATGAAAGCGAGCTACAGCAAAGAGAAGATAGCAGGAGTGGATTTAAAAATCATGAAGCACAGGTGAATGTGAATGTTTTTTGCCTTAATTTGCCATTTTCTCAGTGACTGAGAAGTAGGCTGAAAATATTCTTCCATTAGCAGTACTGGATCTCACATTAACAATACAAAAGAAATCTCACCCTGCATTAGTCTGATCTATCTGAGCATGAACTCTTCCTCAATGGGCCTGACATGTGGTCTGTTTAGACACTGCACACCAGTGGAAATAAGCTACTGGGTGCTGAGAAGTCATGCAAGAGGGAGAGGCTGAAGAGCAGAGAGTCTGCACAGTAGCATCTCCAGTTGAGTAGAATGGAGAGGCCTCATTAAAATTTAATTGCGGCACGATGTTGAGTGCATTACCATCTACATCAAGATGCATGCGACCTTCTTTTTTCACATTTCTCATTTCAAGCAAATGAGCACGTGCATCTCATCTGTACTCTTGTCAATTTAGCAGGGTCTGGTTATTTGAAATGAGCTCACAAAAAATACTTTCTCATTCATTTTAATAGTTTAGTCTTTTTTAAAAAGAAAAAAATTCAAATCAAAGGAAAACAAATCTATTCAGTTTCTCAGAAAATAAGGTTTGCCTTCCAATTCCCTGTTAAACATTAATGCATACATACAGTGACGATGCAAATCACGTTCCAACGTTAACAATATAGCCTGGCTCACATGGTTCCTCGCAGTTCCAGGTTGATGTGAGAAGAACGAGTCACATGAGAAGGAAGCAGGCTACTCTGTATTCATGCTAGATGAGATTTGTGTGTGTTTATCGTCTTCCTGTCCTGGATGGGTGTTGCATTACAAGGTACTGTCTCCAAACTGCCAGAATCAATTAACATGAATAATGAATGTCTTCTGACGCTGTTGGTCTTGAGTGTTCATTTTGTTCCAGCTCCCATTGTTCCAGCACGTGCAGGAGAACAGTTTAATTTTGCAGCAGGTACAAGAAGCGAAAATCTTTTATAGCTATGAAGGAGGTCCTAAGATTTTTTAAGGCACCACATGTCCCTAAAAAGCCTCAAACCACAAAAAAACCCCACAAAACCCTCTGCACTCTCCTTCACCACAACAGCTAAATGTGGCTCTTAAAAGGGATCTAATTCACATGGAGAAGGGATGTAATCCACTACATCAAGAAACACTGATGGCATTAGTTGCCCCACTAATATCACTTTACCCACTGCATCACCCTTAGCTGTAGGGCTTATACATATTATCCAGTCAGCAGGCACTAAGCAGTGGTCACCAAGCTCCAGAAGACACTTTGCTCTTATAGCGTGCTTCAAAATGATAATTTCCTGCGCAGTGAGACCAGTAACAGAGAAAATGTTTATACAATCCATTACTGACAAAGCTTTAGTAAGTGATTAAACAAAACAAAACAAAATTAGTTTTTATGTCAAATTGGAAATAGTCCAGAGATTAGCATTTCAAAATTAATCCCTCTTACTGACGTTCCGTTAACTTTGCATAGCAAATCAAATATCTATGCTGTGTTTACTGTGTAAACTCAAGCTGGGTGTATGATCAGAGTTTTTTTTTACCAGTTTAACCAAAAATGATTTAAATATTGATCTGAAAATCACAACTGCATAACTCACAGTACCCATAAAGGATGTAATCCTTTTGGGAGAAAGGAAAAAAAAGCAGGGACCATGAAGTGACAGTCAACATTCCGGAGTGGACAGTTTCAAAGGACGTGACCATGGACAGGGCTAACCTAAAACCTACAGCAACACTGAAAGTGTGAAAGAGCAGTGTTATCAAATGAGCACTACTGCATATTGCTGTTTGTGAAGTGCACTATTCTCAAAATTCATACAATTTTCCCAGTTTTTTCAGTGTCATTTTACCAGCAGAAAGACTGTAAGTGATAATTTGACAGGGCAGCAGCTGTTCTGGCTTCACCCATATGAGCACATCTGCCTGAGTTCCACATCTTAACATCAGGTTGCTGCACAGAAAAGCTGCCAAACTCCAACAGAGGAAAACTTTTAGTCTAATCGGGTCTATTCAGTTTTATTCTGTTAGATTTGCAGGCGGCTGCTGGTGAGAGAGGAGGTAATTAAAAATGACAAAGAAGAAACACCACGGAGAAGACTTCACACAGCAGCTACCATGAGCCAGCTTTTGAGTTAGGCGTTACTGCGGGCATAAAGTGCTTCCATGTGGAGAAAAGTGGAAGAGCAGGATTGCTTCTTTAGCAGCTGTTCCTCTCTGCCGTCACTTTGCCATAAATACAGCAACATACACCTCTTTAAAACCTCATGTCATTAAACAAGATGAGTTCTTTGATTAATTAAAGACAGCTGAAGAAGTTGCTCCTTGTAGTCATACTAATTCAAACGGATGACTGAGGCATTATCTTTAGACATGAGCTCGTTTGTGAGGTTTTAATTCTGTTTTTGCTCCTTAATCCTATCAATCCTGAAAGTTAATGCCTACTAGCCAATTACATTTCAAGGTCCCCTTCATTGACTACTGATGCTTGCTACGTTAACAAATGTCTCCCTCTTGTGGTAGACCTACTTCTACACAACACATATTTTCAAAAATCCTTCTGTTCAGTTTTATTTTGTACATTGCACCCCAACCCCATATTATGTGCAATTTGTTCCCATTATTATTTATTTCTGGTTTTAAAAATAATCTATAAAAGTTGATACCGGCTGGGGAAATTATTTACATTGAATTCACATGCATGCATTATTTTCACCAAGTAACTGAAGTTGGAAAAGTCGTGCCCATCTGGTAAGAGAACTAAAGGCCCTGTACATGGACAGGCGTTTTCATTATTCTAGCTGAATAGACTTGACTTTGAAAGGTGAAAAAAAAACACAGGTGTCCCTTTCAACATACACCAATCACGTTTTCCACTAAGCAGTCATTAGAATTCAATTCATGCACTCTCCAATCTAAAACACTACCAACAGGATTTTTTATTTATTTGTTTGTTTAAATTGAACAAGGCATATGTAGGACTGACAACAGATAAAAAAGCATCCTTCTGGGCCACATTATTTGTCATATTTGACTGTAAATCATGATTTAATAAGCCACAAATAACATGGTTAAATGCAAAAATACAGGAATGCAAGCCAGAAGCCA
>VVHJ01027231.1:11813-27722 GCA_015107715.1 Tylochromis polylepis
CCAGCAAGCCCTAATCACATGACCTCAGGGACCTGCTGGGGATCTATTGATGTAAAAGATCTAATGCATGTCGGTGCTTGTCCATACAGAGCCCTGAATGTCAAAGTCATAATCTTAAAGTGGACTGTGAATTTAATGGGGAGCCAGTGCAGCTGGATCAGCAGGGGTGTAACATGCGAGTACTTGGAAGACTTGGTCAGAAGCCTTGCAGCAGTATTCAACACCCTGCAGATGTTCCAAGGAGGCCTTACATAAACAAGTGAACAAAGAATTACAATAGTCCAGACGAGATGAAACAAATGCATGCATAACAATTTCCAATTCAGAGCGTGACACAATGGGACTCAGCTTAGCAATATTTCTCAAGTGATAAACTTAAACTTTAAGGCTGAATTTTTTCCCCCCATGTATGTGTATATAAAACTCTAGAGTTTTTTGTTTGTTTGTTTTTTGCTTTTTAACTGTTTAAGGGCTACCATAAACCATAAATGAGTTTGCATTGTTTAAGACCATTAATACACCTTCCCCTGATTTAGCTGAGGATTGGCTCCAGCGCCCCTGAGTAAGCAGTTAAGAAAATTTGTAGATTGGCAGCTTTTTAATCATAGAAGACATGAGTTACAGTGGATCATCTCTCCAGCAGGGGGAGGGGGGAAAAAACTGAATTAAAAAAATAATCACCTTACTACTTTAAAACATGCCATTTTATGGACGTTCATGGCTTCATTTGTTGAAGCCATGGAGAAACCTCTGAGCTGTGAGGTACTTCACAGGTCTTCCAGCTGCAATTTCTTCTGTCATGAAGCAATCGGCAAGTCCTTCATCATCACTCCATCATGACCTTTTAAGCTGTCATTTTGTGACTTGCACAGGACAAATGTGTTGTGACATGGGCAGGCAGGTAGAGGAATAAAGATATTGGCACTTACTGATGACCAAAAGTTGCTGCACTCCCAGACCAAGTCCAAGACAACACAAAAACTACAGGGTTACAAGGAACATATTGACAATGCATGAGGACGTTAGAAGGACAGATTAGACTTGAGGTGGGAACAAGGCACAGGTGGAGTCAGTCTGGAAAATTGCAGGCATGGGAAAAGGAAAGTGGTTACTAAAAGGAAATAGACTCCTTTCAGGAAAAAGGTAAACACAGATGTCAAACTGAAGATCTGAAAAACCCAAACACGTTCACTTCTTTGTGGACAAATTTGCTCATCTGGCATTAAGACGATGCCTGCTGACTAAACTCTCGTTCCTGCTGAATTGAGCCAGTGTGTGTTTGATCAAACTGCTGTCAGCTCAGAAGGCACGAGGGGGAGGCCAGATGTTTCCTCAGGGGAACATGAAGACGATAAAGAGACTCCACATGTGACCCCCTGATAGTCACAATGAACAAAACATGGCAGGAGTGTAATGTCCTCATAAAACAGTCCTCGGTAGAGCCAGTCACCAACTAAAAGAAGAAGAAAAAACCATTGCGCCAAAAGCCAAGCAGACACGCAAGAGTAATGATTCAACTCAGGACTATAAAAGTGTCTAAGCAATGAAGCCAAGGCGTAGCTGATGGAGCTTCACAAATCCACAAGATTCCTTATTACATCTTAAGCCCAGAATCTGATTTTCTGCATGCCATTTGACTGAATAACAGCTTTATTAAGCAGACTTCATGTCCTGATCATCTCTGTATGAGTGACGAACTTAGCCACTGTGAACAAACATTCAAGACTCCCTGTTCAGCAGTCAGCTAAGCTCTACACCCAATCAGATACTGTACACATGACACAGCTAGCGACAATCCACTGACCGTGCCTCGGATGAGCTCTTCTTTCAGACAGGTAGCTTAAAGAACCTCCAGTACACAAGTATATACATGTCCTCCAGGAACAGTCAGCGACTCCGTAGCAGTGCAGTAATCTCTGGCAATGTGATTTCAACTTTGTGACCCAAATCATCTTACCAGAGACACACACAGCCACAGAAACAAGTCGTTCCTCCAGGGAAATCGCCACTGCTCTGCCTCCCGGTGTGGTTAGCAGTCTTTCTCCTGATACTCCAGTCCACCTTCCCCTGACAGGCTTCCATGCTCTATTTAACTTGGGGCATTTCTCTGATTAATAGTGACTCCAGAGGCCTGAGGAATTCCTAAAATGACAGCGTGTTCCTCTGATGGTAACCGATCGCCCCTTTGTCTTAAGGTGAGCAGGTGTGAGGGCTTGGGTGGCACATTAATCCGATGGTTTGAGGATCCTCCCCCAGGAAAATCAAGTGTCAGCCTCAATTTTTCCTGGTGGATTTAGTAGGTTTTCTGCAACATTCATGCTAGAAATTCCTGCCTTCAAGTTTGGAAATCAGTCTAGGTGACCGATTTGCTCCTTTCGTATATTACTAGGGGGACAAAGGCACAGTCTAAATATTAGGGATGGCATGTCCCCTGCATTCCACCTGAGGTCAAGAGTTGTAATTCCTCTCTTGTCATGTCTACACTGAAAGAAATTCAGAGCCAAAACAGGCTTTAAAAATTAAGTACTCACTTCTGTTAAATTCTGTACACCTTAATCTGGTCATGATGAGATGTGGTTTTTTAAAACTTGGGAATTGGTGCAGCAAGGCTAGTTGAAAGCAATATACACTTTAGCATTACAGGCTTTGACTGTATTGTAATGTTCCACTGCACCAGACCCAGACCAGCAGGATCTCCTCCTGCAGAAACCCCCTAGGCAGATACTAAACACCTAACCTGACAGAAGTAAGTGAGATTAACTCTTTTTGGCATTAAAATGACTGGAAAACCATAATTATTATAGAGCAATTCAAAAGAATGGATTGTTAATATACCCCCCACCCACCCCACACACACAGACACAGACACACACACACACACACACACACACACACACTCAGTCTTCTGTCAGCTTCCATTAGATTTTTCTCACTTCCAATGACTGAGAGAACACAAATGAATAAATGAGAAAGAGACAAATAGATGATGTAGAGCAAGAATATTTTCCCCTCTCACTTTTTCCATTTTTGACTTTACGCGAACTACTTTGCCCCCAGTGATGCTTACATGCCATGTCACATATTTCTCATCCATCTGCCTCTTTCTCCCTTCTGTCTGCATCATTATTTTAATTTTAATTGTATTTTATTTATTTATTTTATTTATTTTTTACTGTATTGCACTGGCCTCTTTCTCAACTCTGCTAAAGCTGCTCTGCTTGCTGACCCGTATCTTGTTTGGCTGCACTCATCAACAGCCCTCTGTTTAACTGTTTATTCTGTGTGCATATGTGTGTATATTCTTGTAACCTTGTTACTCAACATGAATAGGTTTGAATTCACTGTCCACTACTGAAGATAATCATGAAAAAAAAATAAAAAATAAGTCCCTTATGAATGCAGGAACGTATATGGGTCTTTCAAATTGCACACTTTACATTTAGTATGTTATAGTATAACATGTAGGTATTTAATTACAGTTTTAATTAATGTTCAGATGGGGAGAAGGTGCAGTGATGTTACTATTATAACTTCAAGTCAAATCTGTGTATTATTTAAAACAAAATCTGAATATTACCACCATTCTGATTCTGTGTAAATTCTGTTTTATGCTTTTGTGTAACCCTACCTGTGACTTTGAGTTTCTCAGTACCGATGGTGATCTCTTCTTCATCTGCAGAAAACAGAACTCTCTCTCCATCAGCATTTCTCACCTCAAACCTCTGACACTGAGCCTCCACCATTTCTGAACCTGAGACAGTGGGAAAAACAGAACGTGTCATAAAAAGCACATTAACCTTAGCACCTGGTACTATTCTGCATATATCTAAAGTACCTAATAGAACCGTTAGTTTAGCTTGAGCAGCCAAAGTGATTTGAGCTTTAAACCAGAAAATCTCTAAGTTTTGTCTTGCGGTAAGTAACAGCACTTTTCTACAATATGAATAGCCACATCTTGGTTAGAAGTCTTCTTGTGCATAACAGAGAGAGAGAGAGGATTTCAATGCTCTTTTCACATTGGGAAAGGAGCGGTGGTGAAAACTCAGTGGAGTGAAATCTGGGGAGTGAAAATAAGACAAACTGCAGCAGGCCTGGAATGTTAAATGCAATGTCAGTGCAGGCTAGTGGGTAGTGGGCAGGAGGGACATTATGCTTGGGAACGGTGCAACAAAACCGTGACTAGTGTGAGTATAGCCTAATTCAATCCAGGCTGCTATGTTTTAACAGCAGAGACCTGTATTACTAGCTCACCTTCACCTTGATTAAGCACATCTGTGTGTGTGTGCGTGTGTGTGTTTGTGTGGGTAGGGGATCAGAACAGTGAACATGTGCTGTGAGACTCACATGAAGCAAACACTGCTGTGTCCCATTTTGCTGTAGGTATGTTATGCATTAAAGTTTCAAGTGAGTAGTGAAGAGTGACCTCTCATTCCATTTTCCCTGTGTGTTTGCTGCTTTCTTCTTCAGGTGCTATGGTCTTAAAGCAGAGTTTGGCAGAGTCTGAAGTGCTCTGCGGGCCCAATCCATGGGCTGGCTGAGAAAGGATTTCCATGAAGTGCCATTTAAAATTTGTAAACACTTTACTCCCCTCTGTAGTTTACTGAGACACTAACAGTGTCTAAGTCTGTACAGCGTATCAAAATAATGACGACACTATGCACCTGAGAGTATCATCAGATTCATTTCATTGATTTCATGCACAAAAACTAACTTGAAGCTAAAATAATGACTCAAGTTTAACAGTTCTACTTTTAATGTTAAGAGAAATAAGAAGTACATAAAATGTGAGTCGAGACATAAATGTCCATTTAATGACCGTCTCAATAACTACCTCTTCTATTTCATCAGTGTCCAAAATGTTTGTACCCATGCAAGATTTTCTGTATAGATGTGCATATTCTCCCCTCTTATTTGTCCTTTTAGAACCCAGCTGTGAAGTGGCATGCATGTTTCTATTTATATATACTTTAAATAATTTAAAAGCATTTGCTCATCAATGTACTGACTTTATGTAATGTAACAAAGAAGGTGGGCTGCATATACTATGCTGCCCAGATAAAGATGATTTCTAATCTTGGACCTTAGTGGTAACATTTCACAATTTAAAAAAAAAAAGACATTGTTCCTAATACTGAGGAAACAACAGAAAAAATAAAATAAAAGCTACTTAAAAAGTTGATTAAAGAGTGGCTTTTTAATAGAAACTTAAAAAGCTGACAATTAATTGGTAGGTAATTATTCAGGTTTGAATTTTGTTTTTATTTGTTTGCTTCATTTTGTGATTTGGCCTGTGATTGGATGGCTTTTCATCCTTGCTGAATCTATAAAGAGGTCTCTCTCTGTTTCATTCTATCCCCTTTCTTCACTGTCTAGGCTGCCCAGCTATTTTGTGTCAATTAGAAAGTCAGAGTGCCTTGTCAGTCATAATCAAACTTTATTAGCACCTATCAATCTGGGATTAAGCTCTTTTTCTCATCTCATTCTGACTGCCTTTATCCTGTCCAGCGCTATCTGCTTAAACCCTCTCACTCCTCCAGTGACTGTGTGAAAAAGCAATTGAGATTTGTGTTGTCAAAAGCTCATGGTGTGTATGAGTGTGTTACACATATATGCAAAGACGTAGTAGATAGAAGGGAAGTTGACAGTTAGAGGTGGGAGACGTATGCTGAGAGAGAAATCAAAGGAAGAAAAATGAGGGTTTATGTCTGAGACAGAAAGATGAATAGAAAATGAAGCTAGTTTAAATTGGAGATGTGCTGTCCTAGTTGCTGTCTCAGGCATCTAGCTAGTTCTCTTTGGCTCTTCAGCTCTTGCTCTATAATACATCTTGTAGTGCAGATTTCCAATATGGGTGCAGGTCAGCATATTTCCAGGGATTTGTGTTTTAGTCCCAGAAATTGCTCTTCTTGTCTTCTCAGTAGGGGTGTATAAAGGATTCTGAAATTGCAGGAGATGGGAAAGTTTAGTGATGGTGAGAACTTGGCCAAACTTAATGAAAAGGAAATGAAAGGAGCCTGCTGATGTTCCTGACAGACTTTAGCAGTGCAGTGGCACCAGAAAAGACAATATCAAGGTATAACTGAGGTTACATAAAGTCTATTTACAGGTGAAAACAGCTATTGACAAATAGCCAGTGTTACAGTTTCATTCAAGACCATTAAAAGGCAGTTTGCACAGAAGAGGAAATTCAGGAAATTGGCCAATTAAACTTTGCATGAAAACTGTGATGGTGCAACCACTGATGGTATATAAGATACTTCTAAAACTGACTGCATCAAAGTAAGTAACATTTTCTGACAGCAGTGAAATTACAGAGTTCCAAACTGTTCTGGCAGAGTTTGCTGGAAGAGTTTGGTTTAAGTGAAACAACAAATGCATCCAGTGACATTAATGCTGACTTCAAACTTAATAAGAAAAGGAAAAAAACTATGTATAGTCAACTTCAAGCTCAAAGGCAACAACATGATGAGACAAAGTAACCAGAGGTTATTCAAATCAAATGATCGCTTAGAGGACTGACAGAGATTGGCAGCGATAGCTTGCAGAAACACCTCTCCTGAGCAGATGTATTTTATGCAAATGAAAAGTGATGATGTGTAGCAAAATAATATGGCAGCTGTATTGTATGTTCACTGCAACTTTTTTCTGCTGTAAAACTTTATGACTTTGACTTTAATTGATGCGTTCGTCGATAACACTAGACTGTGAAATAAAAGAAATGTAGTCACTTTTCAAATGCATTCTTAGTGGTTGTTAGGACTAGCAGTAGCATAGAGACTAAAGCATAAAAAAGCACGGTATGTATCTTCTTCAGTTCTGATAATTTCTAAACACTTTGAAATGACACGAGCTTTTTGCATTAACCTGCTAGGGTATTACCCAATGGTGTTATTTTAGGTTCCTTTAGGAGTTGTGCTTGTTTTTCAAACGAGTCTCTAAGCCCTTGGGTAACAAACAGAATTATCAAATGAAATATTTAGTTACAAACAACCTAGGGAGTACTTTTATAACTAGCTGATATTTTTTTGTTCATCTTGTTAGTGGTCCCCAGTTAGAAAATGTTAAATCTGTGTAAATGAAGTGCATTTGAACAATTAATTTGCTCCTGCAAATGTCTCTCCCACTGATAACGCTAAAAAATTCTGCTGTCACCAATAACAGCATGACTCCTCGTTAGGCAGACATATTAATTGATGCACTGATTTAAATAATCACTTCCTGACAGGATCTCCTCTGTTGTCACACGTGCCTCCCTCAGCAGGATCCTTCAACAATAATAATGCTTTAAGAA
The DNA here is from genome assembly GCA_015107715.1 of Tylochromis polylepis. Classification (NCBI taxonomy): domain Eukaryota; kingdom Metazoa; phylum Chordata; class Actinopteri; order Cichliformes; family Cichlidae; genus Tylochromis; species Tylochromis polylepis. Next base: position 19,105 of record VVHJ01027231.1, read on the forward strand.
TACCTCACTGATGAAAAGAGGTGCTACAGATGAAATAGTGGGGAAAAAAGCAGCAGTGCATGTGTGATGAGTGTGCTCCTGAGTCATATCTGACTTGAGAAAAGACATTAAGAATCATGGTGAATGATTAAGCCACAGAGTGCTGTGTCTTACCTATACAGCAGCAAATAGGAGACATGAAGGAATAACAAATAATAGCAAGAATTAAACAATTTTGAGAAAATAGAGAATATTGGTATTTAGCAGCCAAAAACATGATCCTAAAACATTGTACCTGAGTGAGGTGATAATTAAGGTAGTTCTGTTATTCTGTACAGAGCATGATTTTGGTCAACCTACTCTCTCAGACATAAAAAAAAAAAAATCCATAAGGCGCCAGAGGCTACTAGATGGTTTAAGTCTGAAACTGATGTGAATCATATGCTATGACCTTTGCAGTCACCAACTCTTAACCCAACTGAACACCTATGGGAGATTTTGAGCATGCAAATGCCATTTGATTCACCTCCCCACTACCTACCAGGAATATGACTCCACTGCACAATAGCTCATTCTTATCGTCACATAGATATTTCCATTTTTTTCACTATAACTGTCAGTTCATTGTTCTGTCTTTGAAGTCCTGATTTGTGTTAAAAAAAAAAAAACTTTAATAAATGTTCCACGTAGTAAAATTTTGAGTTCCCAATTTGTATTCAGCTATTAATGAATGGGGCACATTAAAGAGGTGCCTGTGTAACTTTTTTACTACTGCACATAATAGCATTGAGGCCATAATAAAGTTATATGGATTTGCTCTCCTGGATTTTTAATTCAAGCCTTTAAATTAGAGCTTCTAGCAATGAAGTGATATGATGCAAGAAGAAACTGTAAAAGGTACAAAGAGGCATAGGGACAAAGAAGAGTATGGCATAGCTAAGCAAACACTCCATGCATGGTTAATTTTCCCAAGCAGGTCAACATGTATGTTTAATTACAGTCCCTTTTAATGCATTTTTTCATCATGCCTTCCTTCCTCCACAGCTTTCTTTACTTTACAGTTCTTCACTGATATTATTTAAGATGCAGAATCACTTGAGTCAGATAAGCAGCTTTCTTCCTACATTCCAGGCCATACTGATTTGACTTTGTGACTATGTAAATACCAATGGCATTTTCAGCCAAGAAATCCATCTAAAATTAGATTGTTTTTGTCCTACAGCTTTGTAGAGAAAGGTGACAATGGTTAAATCTCTATAGTTTTCCTTAGGTCAAGATTCTGGGAGTAAAAATAAAGTTATATAAGAAAGGTTATATAACTCATACTCAAATGTCTTTTTACTGTTTAAATGTGGATTTTGGTTTTGATATTTCTCTGCTCACTTTCAGCGCCTGGCTGGTTCTGGCTAATGGCTAAATCACTTTTCACCTTTTATGAATTACAGCCTAGGATCTTCAGGCAGGTCCTGTTCCACAGCTATACAGGCTAGAGGTTAGAGGAATTTCAGGCATTTTCAGGCATTAGTAGGAAGATCTACTAAAACTGAGTCCATAATACTTGGCCCAGCAAGATTTGTCCAATAACATAAGGTATTGGACAAGGGCATTATTGTTTTACCCCCGACACATATGTGTACAGATATATATATATATATATATATATATATATATATAGCGGTTTTATTTACAAATTCAACCATTAAATGTATATGTGCATATCTAATTATTTATTAACAGGCATCCAAATAATAGAGTGACACAAACAGACAAGGAAAAAAACAAAAACAAAAAATAAAAACCACTGCTATATCTATTACATGCAACACAGAAGTTTAGTTGTATACACCAAAGAGCATGTCAAATTATTCTTGCATTGTGTATAGCAATGAATAGAAATGTACCTGAAAAGCATTCACAATGCTTTCCTTTATCACATTTTGTCATGTTACAACCTAACAAAGTGAAAAAAGTTTGCTTGAAATTCTTCCAAAATTATTAAAATTGAAAAACAAAAACATAACATGTAGATAAGTAGCTGTTGCCATGACGCTCAAAATTGAGCTCAGATGCATACTGTTTCCACTGATCTTCTGTCAGATACTTCTACAACTTGATTGGAATCCACTTGAGGAAAATTAATTTAATGTGATTTGACATGATTTGGTCACAGGGTCCTGTAGCTGACAGGGCATGTCAGAGCACAAATCAAGCCATGAAGTCCAAGGAATTGTCTGTAGAACTCTGATATTGGACCACATTGAGGCACATATTGTGAGAAAGATGGAGAAAAATGTCTACAGCATTCAAGGTCAGAATGAACACAGTGGCAGTGGTCGGTAAATAGAAAAAGTCTGGAACCACTAGGACTCGTCCTAGACCCGGGGTCCTGTGGTCAGGGAGGTGACCAAGTACCCAGTGGTTACTGGTGACTCTGACAGAGCTCCAGCATTGCTCTGTAGAGAGAGGAGAACAATTTCTGCAGCACTCCACCAGTCAGGCCTCACCAGTAAGTGGCCAGACGGAACCCAGTCCTCAGTAAAAGGCATATGACAGCCCACCTAGAATTCGACCTGTCCACCTGAAAAACTCTCAAACCATGAATAAAATTCTGTGATCTGATCAAAGATTGGACTCTTTGGCCTAAATGCCAAGTGTTATGTCTGGATGAAAGCGGGCACTGCTCATCACCTGGCTATTATAATCCCTAGTGTGCAGCATGGTGGTGGCAGCATCATACTGTGAGGATGTTTTTCAACAGCCGGAACTGGGAGACTAGTCAGGGTCGAGGCAAAGATGAATGCAGCAATGTACAGAGACATCCTTGACATTAGCCTGTCCAGAGTACTCCGGTCCTCAGACTGGGGTGAAGGTTCATCTTCCAACAGGACAATGACCTTGAGCACAGAGCAAAGATAACAAAGGAGTTTCTTCAGGAAGACTCTGTGAATGTCCTTGAGTGGCCCAGCAGAATCCCAGACTTAAACCTGATTGAACATCTCTGGAAAGATCTGAAAATGGCTGTGTATCAGCATTCCCTATCCAACCTGAAGGAGCTTGATAGATTCTGCAAGGAAGAATGGGAAAAACTATCCCAAAACAGTTATGCAAAGCTTGTAGCATCATACTCAAAAAGACTTAAAGCTGCAATTCCTGCCAAAGGTGCTTCAAGAAAGCACTGAGCAAAGACTGTGAATACTTATTAATTTTCAATGTATTAAAAATATAAATTTTTAATACATTTTCAAGAACCTTAAGCAACCTATTTTCACTTTTTTTATTATGGGGTATTGGTGTGTAGAATTTTGAGGTGAAAAATGAATTTGATCCATTTTGGAATCAGGCTGTAACATGATAAAAATATGGAACAAGTGAAGAGCTGTGAATAGTTTCTGCCTACACTGTATGTCAGGTAAATTACTTTGACAGAATTTTACTCATTAACTGTTCTAATTAGTTATTCAGACATGGTACAACTTATCAGTGGATTAAGATGAGCATTCTGTTGAGTGAGTCAGGCTAATATGCTTGTCAGCTCCCCTCCTGTCTGGAATGTCAAATTTAATGAATATTCAAAAGCCCAGTGGGTCCTTTTGTGAGTATTGCGAAGGGAAATGCTCCTATGGGGGTAATTTTGCATTCTGCATTAAGCAACACATGATCCATGTGTAAAAATATTTAGTTAAATCTTGAGCCAAATGTTTCTTTTGTCTTCGAATGGGATGTAGGAAAGATTGGTTGATTGATTGTTTCATACTGATCAAGTGATAGGGTGCATTTAGCTCCATACTTGCATGTGAAACTACATTACTTCCACCAAGAATATAAGTTTCTACTCATCATTCCATGCCAGCTGGTAACTGAAAGGCTTTAACTTTTTAATACTATCAATAACAAATAAAGGCTTTCTGAAAACAATATCTTCAATATTACTGCATCTTATTGTGTTACTGAAAAACATGCTATAAGTGATAGCCTTGCGCTACTAAAGTACTTGTTGCATTAAAGTCATTTATAAATGCGGGTACTTCTTATGCTTCTCTCTGGGACCCATTTTATACACTAGTGATCACTTGATGAACCATACTCTAGCACCTTCAAAGTGTCTTTGCTGCCATTTTTTGTCATTTAAGTCCTATCAGCTTCAGTGTTACTGCTCTTCAGTTGTGAATCACATTGAACAGGCTTTATTAACATTTTCTCTTTCAGTGAATGACACTTCAAAATGCTAGTATATAGCTACTTTTTATTCCCTTAATATATAGAATGAAAGTTGACCTTACTTTTATCTGACAGTTTTGCTGCTATGAGTGACACCTGTTAAGTGAAATTATGCTTGGACATGCGAGCTAGGATTTGCCAAAACAGTCCTAAGACACACATGACACTGTCTTGGACTATTATTATTACCCATGTCTTTTGTGCTGCATGTCACCTATACTTGAGTATCAGTAAAACGAAAACAAAATTGACTTTGGCTGTGACAAAGTAGCCAAATACTTATTGCTTAAGGGCGATGATTTAACTACCCATGATGGCTACAATATGGCCACTAGTAATGTTGGCAACCAGTCAATTTCAACAAATTTCACAATATGATTTATTGCAAGAAGTAAATATAGAAGAACATATAAGACAGACACTACTTCTTTGCATTGAAATATTTAAAAAATGCTTCTATTCTAATTAAAGTATAGTAAACAATATCTTGAAAAACATGTAATGCATCAATAAATTAAATAATACAGAAACTATACTAATAGAAAAACTACTTGTCGGTAACTCATAACCAATAAATATATTAACAGCAATAAATATTTGATTAATGAGCATTTTACAAATATTAACTGATCTTTCATGCTTGCAAATGACCATTTTTGTTTTTAAATATTAACTATCCATAGAGCAGATATGAATGAATATAGAAGTTATGAGGGGTTTTTCTTTTAGGTTTTTCCTGTTTCATAATTTAAATACTTTATTTTCATTACACTGGTGACAGCTACGCACAAAAAAATCAATCTGGGCATAAAACATACAGAAAACTTTTTTTTTTGACTGTATAGAAACTTTGCTCATCTTGCCTTTTCAGTGGCAAAGCTTTAGATGACCTTCTTATTAAAGTCAGGCATGTCTCTGACGAGTTTCTACTCCATGGGGAGCACAGCCAGAGCATTAAGACGATCCTGTGTCATGGTGTTTCTCAGGAAAGTCTTGATCCTTTTCAAAAGCAGAAAAGTACCTCTTGGATTCAGTTATTGTCAGGAATGTGGTGAGGAGAATCTTGAGAAGACTGAATGTCTCTGTGAAAGTGCTCTGTAGGTTGTTCTTGAAGAAAAAAACACTGATACAGAGGCACAGCAGCATTATGTTGTGAAAGCAGCTCTTCATGCTGAATGCAGAAGAACCGTTCCTTGGCATGCTTCAGGATTGCATCACATGCCATAAGCTTAAATATGCATTAAATTTGTTTAGATGGAAGAAATTCTAACTGAACACATGCCCATGTCCAAGGGAAGTATATGAGTCATAATGTTTAAGCACGATTATTCCTGCAATTTACAGTATGTTTACTTTTTAGTTGTTTTGTTTTTAACTTAATACAATAATGGTCATTAATGAATCATTGTCTAGAAAGTCATTTTATTACCTAAATAATTTTTTCTATTATATATTATGATATATTTTACACACAATATCTATCCAATGTATGAAGATGACAAAATAGTCTTCATAATAATAATAATTGTTGTATTTTGTTTTTCTGTTGGATGCTTGTGTTGTGTATGTTCTGAATTACAAAGTTTATCCTGAATCTAACTGTTCTCAAATCATCAAGAAGTTGACCTGGTTTATAATGTGAGCCTAAGTCTTTAATTACAAAATTTCTTACAAAAAACAAAAACAAAACCTGCTTTAGTTGCATTATTATCGTCCACATCATGACAAAGTCTTCTTTCATTAGATTGTCAAATATGAAAACCAATATATTGTGATTTGCTCCATATAAAATTTGACTTTTACTTTGATTAAATGGAACATTCAAGCTTTTACAGACTGCTGGAAGTAAGTTTTTTTTTCTAAAAACAACACATTAGTATTACCATATATTAAATATTTTAATTTACCTCATCACGTCATGGTTCTGGGTCTTTTCACCCAGCATTATGAGTTTATTGTGTTCTTGTGACTCTTTCGATGGTGTTATGAAGATTTCAGTTTCAAGTTTTACAGCTTAGTCTTGAGTTTAGTTCTTTTTTTTTTTAAAACACTACCAACAGGATTTTTTATTTATTTGTTTGTTTAAATTGAACAAGGCGTATGTAGGATTGACAACAGAAAAAAAAAGCATCCTTCTGGGCCACATTATTTGTCATATTTGACTGTAAATCATAATTTAACAAGCCACAAATAACATGGTTAAATGCAAAAATACAGGAATGCAAGCCAGAAGCCACAGCAAGGGTTAAAGCCTGAGATGTAGCCTATACAGTCTGAATCAGTCTAATATAGAAAGAGGGTGCTTTCAATTCTTTCAAAAGACTTGTAATGGGCGATGGATTACTATTACAGAGGTCCAAATAGTGACTATAGGCAGTTATTATTATCAGGATCATTTTGTATTTTTCATTATTCATTTTTATTGTGTTTTAAAAATTCAGGGTTTTTTGTTTGTTTGTTTGTTTCAAAGTGATGTTATTAAAATATCGGGGTATTCATGATGAGACTCATGCAGACGACACATTCTTCATAAATGTAAATTTATTTTCACTTTTCTTCCTCAAGTTTCTTTTGTTGTCAAATTTGACCAAATTGACAAACACTAACTTCCAGGTGTACCTCGTGCATGCTATTTTATATAAATATAGCTTCTCAGTACAGGCGCTGCTAGTGTAGTGGTATCATGCAAGACTCCCATTCTTGTGACCTGGGTTCGATTCCCAGGCAGCGCAGACCTACAAAGCCTGAGCTTTCCTCATTGTGATAGGTTTCAAACTGTCACCAGCAAGTCTGCTGAGGACATGCACCTCTTTGTTCTGAGTCCAGTACTGTTCACCCTCTTCTCCCATCTGTTCAAGACTATAATAAAATTTGCAGGTGAGAATAAAATGCTTAAATACAGAAAATGTTAGGCATTTATAATTTGATCTAACATCAGCATGAAGCATCAAGCATAGATGATGGCTTCCTGACAGCCAGGAAAAAAAAAAGGAATACAGAGCTAAAAAACCTGATCTGCAATCCTTTTGGATCCATCCTGCCGTGCAAGTGGACGCAGTTTGCTGACCCATTACAGAGCCTATGATATCTTCCAGTTCTGGGTCAAGCCACTGAGATTAATTTTCACTAGAAAATATGTGGAGTCTCAGACACTGTAAATTTCAAAATGCTGATTGACGTTAAATGGCTGAATCTCAATCTGTGAACACGAATTTCAATTGAATGGTTGCAAAACTGTTCAAAATAGCACACTAACACAAATCTGGGATTTCAGTTTTTCTAAAAAAATAAACTTGTGCAATTTAATTCACTCCTCTATAAACTTTGATTGCTACTTTAGGTTCACGGAGTCCGCTACCTCAGTAACGAACTCAGAGTCGAAATTATCTCTCTTTCTGAAACAGAAAGACCTGAGCTTCCCTCATGTCAGGGTAAACAGAGTCGTTAGCTAAACCTGCCTTCTGGAATAGGGCCCTGATGACTGACAATGACAAACTGCTTGCAGACGCATTTGGTTGATTGGGAAGAGCAGCCTGGTCCTTGAAACCAACAAGACCAAAGTGTCAATCGTAAACTTCAGAAGAACAGGAAGCACAGCCCACCTCCTCCTTTCCATACACAAGGAAGTACTAACAGCTTGTCCACTCACATGGACCTCCAAACCTTAAACTTGGTCAAAAAAGCCCAACAAAGACTGTTCCTCCTAAGGAAGCTGAAGTAAGTGCAGCTCTCCCAGAAACTGCTGCTGAACTTCTGCAGAACCACCACTGAGATAATCCTCACAAACAACATCATGATGGGGTGCAGAAACTGCACAGCTGCCCTGCTGAAGGAACTGCAATGTGTGAAGACTGTACAATGTGTGGTGGGCTTGGAGCTCCCACACTTAAAGGATGTCTGAGTAAGAAGGGCAGCGGCATTATTTCAGACACTTCACACCCAGGACACCCTCTATTTGACCTTCTGTCATCAGGCAGACTAACACAATCCTGCACAAACAGTCTAAATTTCATTGTACTTGTATTGACCACAATAAAAATTATTCTGTTCCAAGGTTATTCCATGTCAATTTTGCAAGAACACAATATGTATACACAAGAAATACAATATTAATGTCTCACTCTCTTTTTTTAATCTTGTATATATTAAAAACATATTTTCAGACTGTGTTTTAGTTATAATGATCCTGCTGGTATGCCATATGATCTCTATTTAATCAATTAGCCTCACTGAAATCAACATCTTTTGCAAAAGGAAACTGAGAAAGAATGAAAAAGCTGAAACATGAAACACAACCAAACAAAGGCGCTTGCACATACAAAGATAAGTACATACAGGTTAAAGACAATAAGGCATCACTCTGAAGTCCTGATAGCTTGATGGAGCGTGGGCAACGACAGGACCCTGAAACAATTTGTTTT
>VVHJ01027244.1:0-12248 GCA_015107715.1 Tylochromis polylepis
CTTTATATACGCTCCCGCTCAGCTGATCAGCGCCTGCCCACTCACTTAAGATTCGTTTTCCATCTCTGCTGTAATAACTTTCGGTTTCTAGTCTCCAAAAACCACTCCGACGTAATGTTGTGGTGCTTACAGCATTACAGGTGTATTGATCAACACTCCCTGTGACGCGTTTATGAACGTATAAGCTAACAGGTTTATCAGCCAGGTAGGAGAAAAACAGCTGGAAAACATCTGCAGGGAAAAGCTGCTCTATTTTTAGCTACCTGTACTTTTTGGGGCGTATGATTTGTATGGAATTAAAACAGAAAGGAAAATAAGCCATTATGCACTGATACGTATTTTTTTTTACAGTAGATAAGAAGATCATCATGTAAATCATAAATCAAGTGTGATAGAAAAAAGTTTTGTTTTACAGTAAAACACCTCGAGGCACAGTACTGCTCTAGATGAGAATCAAAGTACTTGATGCATTAAAATGCCCCATGTGACTGTTATATACACTCACTCTCCGATTTATTGGGTAAACCTGGCTAGTACCAGGTTGGACCCCTTTTGGCTTCAGAGCTGCCTTTGTAGTTCTTTGTAGCACAGACTCAACAAGGTGCTGGAAACTTTCCTTATAAATTTACAGTTGCTGCAGATTTGCTGGATGATTGTCTTAATGAGTAGTTGAAAAGGCATACCTAATGAAATGGCCAGTGAGTGTATGTATATTGCTCTTTCAAGAGCAGGGGTATTAAACATGTGACTCAAGGGTCAGGACCACCCAACAGGTGGTTCAATTTGGTCCACTGTATGGCTTTTCAAAGGTTTTGCATACAGGTTATTATATATTAGGTTTACTGGCCTGGCCCAAATGAGAGGAAACTGGGCTCTATGTGGCCCATGAACTAAATTATATCTGACACTAATGACCTAGAGTAAAAATCGTAATCACAGGGGGAAGAAACAGAACAGTTTCTAAACAGTTAGATAAAACAGTTTGAATAATTTAGCTGTTTAGAGCCATGTTTACTGGACATGCAAATCTTAATATGTAAATTATTTAGAACTTCCCAGTAAATGTACTGAAATTAACATTTAATTACACACAAAACAAAAATATTCCAACTACAAGAATCTCGAACTGTACTTACGCACAGTTAACTTAATTTACTGCAGATCAAAATAATGTACTACCTCTGACCTCAGTGTCCTCATAGAGGCTGTCAATAAACTGCTCACTCACCATTTCCATAAAACGATACTGAAACTAAACAAAACATGGGCGGCAAATGAAACTGAGAAACACAACTTGTACAAGTCACAAACAGCTTTTTATTTTTCCTGTTGCAGAAAGAAATGTGAAAACACACACATCACACCATGTTTATGACTGTACATATGAAGTGAAGCTGGCCTCAACCGGCAGATCGCACGCATACAGAAGCTCTTAAAAGACACTTTCAGTCTTCAAAAAAGTAATAAATATCAAGGCTATAGATTTATACACATCAAAACTCTGAGTGTTTCAGCATGGCAGTCCTCTCCTCCCTTTTAGGTAGAGGAATATTTCCTGTGGTAAGAAAACAAGCAATAGTTAAGGATCATGCAGGTACACAGTGAATAAGATATTAAACATAATCGTTCATTTGATTAATTTCTATGCTCATTAATCCAGTAATACCATTTTTAAACCAACACTAATTTACAGAAATACAAAAAAACTCAGGTTTTTATTACCTGGTGGTGCCACAAAATATTCTTCAACTGTGCTTTTTGAGAGCTGAAGCAGTTTTTCAGCACAGTCACCGTCCATCACCGCATCCTCCCTCAGGTACAAAGCCCTGATTATGCAAGGATAAAACACAATGAGATGACAAAAATGTGCTTCATTCAATTTGAACTGCATTTTCACATCTCAACTAAGGCTTAGACATAAGAAAAAGCAGCAACTACATTTACACGCACCTTGATATTCACATTAATACAGAATATAATACTACATACGAACACCTCAATCATAAAAACCAGGCACAGATTCAAATATCATTTGGTTTCAGCGTAGTGGTGTAAACATACCCCCCCAAAACAATTGAAAAACAAGCTGAATTCTTTTCATCTGTGCATACCCCACTGCTCTGCATTCTTTCTCTACAGTCATGTCCTAAATGTGTGGAGATATATGCTTCTGCACTTTCCAAAAAGCATCAAAATGACAGCAATTACTGCAGCGAAAAGTCAATGCATACCCCATATAGATAAAAGTACTGTGCCACCTACACTTTATGCTGCTTTGCAATTATAAACCAATGCCGTGAAGCTCCCGGTTCACAGTTTTTGTGCTGATGTTAATGCCAGAGCAGGTTTGGAGCACTGCAGTTACAGACTCATTTTTACTTTTCAATTCTGCATACCATTTCCAGTGGGTTGTGGAATAGATGTAAGACTGAGCAAGACAAATGCATCACACTGTCACTGATTACGTCCATCTGCTCATGGAAACACTATAACGTATTGAATCACATTACATTTTAACATCTGAGCCATAATCTTCAATCAGCATTGAAGCTAATATGTGCAAGTGAACACAGCCATTAATTTCTTGATAGGTGTATACCTGACATCAACCCCAGCCATACCTGTCCTCCAGAACCGAATCCATCGGTTCAACCCCTGTTGTGTCAACAACATGAAGCTGGTCTGCAAACCGTATGGCTTCTTCTAAACAGGCCAGTCCCTGTTTGGTGCGGAAATCCACCAAAGCCAGTCGCTCCAGTTTGTCCACCAGGTCAGCAGGGATATGGGCAGGCTGTTAGATAAATGGTGTATTGCTTAGAAATGTATGGGTAACAGCTTACTTCAACTGTCACTTAAATATGCCCAGTACTTCACATAATCACTGAATAAAGTCATGAATCCATCAATCATTTATTCTCAGCAACTTTATAATGAGCAAGTTTTTTCATTAAGTTATTTCCCTTTTTGAAGAGTTTAGCTGTCTGTCACAGCTACACAGCTTTATCATATCCAAACTAATTTTGTATGACATCCTTTAGACTTTAATCCTAAACCTTCATGGCAACAAATAAACTAGTGAATAATTTTTTGTGGGATCTGCCCACTATCAATTAAACTGACATTAGAAAGGTGTTCAATGGCCAGTATCCTAAAGATGAATGACTGAAATCTGTCAGCTAAATATCTAACATCTACTGTGGATTTCCAGACATTCAGTCATGACTGCACTGTGCTGTGTTAAGGGGATTACCGGGGGAAGCTGGTCCTCTGGTACTGGTTCCCATGTTGCCACCTTTGGTACCTGTAGAAGAGACACTCTGGTAACAAGTCTGAGCCACTGATGAATAGAATATGCTGCTATATTGGATACAGTGAGGGTAGCAAAAACTAAGTACATTTACTCAAATGCTGTAGTAAAGTAGTTTCTAAGGTAATTGTACCTTATATCCCCACTTTCAGGGGTAAACATTATACTTTTAATATTTATGTTGACAGCTTCAGTTACTTTTAGTATGAAGAGGCAGTTGATCCAGTTTTAACTCCCTGTGACTCTCCTCATATGAAGACACTATACTTTGAATGAGAGGGAGAGAGGTATACCAGTGAAGCTGCAAGAAGTAGAGGTAGTGAAGGCAGATACGTTTAAACATCTGGGGTCAACCAAAACAACAGACAGTGCACAAATGACAGGTGAAGAAGAGAGTGCAGGCTGGGTGAAGTGGGTGGAGACGAGTGTCAGGGGTAATTTGTGACAGGACAGCAGCAAAAGTGAAAGGGAAGCTTGGTAAGACCTGCTGTGATGTATGGTTTGTAGACGCTGGCACTGACAAAAAGTCAGGAGGTCGAGCTGGAGGTAGCAGAGTAGAGGATGTTAAGATTTTGTTGGGACCAGGATGGGCAGGATTAGAAATGAGTATAGCAGAGGGACAGCTCAGGTTGAGCAGTTTGGAGACCAAGTTAGAGAGGCAATGCTGAGATGGTTTGGACCGGTACAGCGAAGGGATAGTGGATAAACTGGACACAGGATGTTGAATAAAAAAGAGTAACACTACAGAGAAGGTTCACAGATACACTGAAGGAGGACATACTGATAGAGAAGGATGCTAAGGATAGGGTGAGATGGAGGAAGATGGTCCGCCTAAAGGGAGCAGCAGAAAGAAGAAGATAGTTCATTTTGATTAGTGGTGTTTTATACTTTTTCAAGCAGTGTGGACTTTATTGTGTTATGCTGCACAATATGCCCATTATCCCCATATGAGGTCATATTAAAAAAACCAACCTGTAACTAACAACTTTCTGGTCCAACAGAAAGCTTAGTTTATACTTATCAGGTCCAAATAATCCCAAATAGCTAGGAGAAATTAAAATCACATCCCAAACAAAAGCTCTGGGGGTCTCAGGAGGTTAAAATACTGTACAACTTTCAAACTTTGTGACCTCTCATGTTGACAGCGCCACCAAATAGAGATAGCTTTCCTGTCGACTTCGTATATAAATGTTGAAATGATAAGATAGCTCGTCAAAAATCACACTTCAGTTTTAATCTGCATGTCTCAATTAGAGGGGCTAACCCAGAGCCCTTCTCTAACACTTCAGCCAAGTTTTAATGCTAATATGTTGCACTTAAGCAGGACTTTTACTTGTGACACATTTACTGTACCTTCTGGTTAAGTGGTTGAGAGCTGAGCAGACGCGTTGTATTTGCGCTGTGGCTCTGTGGGTAGCTGATTCTATTGCTGTGCAGGTTTTTTTTTGAGTATCCATCATTAGGTAGCAGGCTAAAAAACACCCGAGGGATTTTTAGCGACACGCCACGGAATGTACGCGAAGCAGCGAGGCTAAACACGGACATTTTCAACACAGCTAGCTACTAGTCAGCTATGTCCTAGATGCAGTAGAAAAATTAAGCATTTCTCTACTAGTCTTCTTTCACTAGGAAGGTCCGCTCCAGGCTAACCTAGCTTCACATGCTATAGCTAGCTCAGGACCTGCTGTAGCTAGCAGGAAGAACGAGAGGAAGCGAGAGTTTCAACCTGAGCGTACTTCCTTGTTGGCAACGCCACACTTATCTTCATTAGTTTATAAGGAATGAGAGTGTTTTAAGCCTGTTACATGTATAACACGGCTTAACAGATGTAAGGTGTAAATTATAACAATTTTAAATACGAAAACAAATTAGACCTCAGTATAATTTTGTCTTATCTAGCGACAGCTGAGGGTCTCCACACAGAGCGCCCGGATAGCTCAGTCGGTAGAGCATCAGACTTTTAATCTGAGGGTCCAGGGTTCAAGTCCCTGTTCGGGCGTTAATTTTTTTTTTTTTCTCCAGTTTTCAAACTACTCTCAGAATACATACCAACCGTGCTGACAAAATAACGGCGTTACTCACCCTGTAAGGAGACGAACGTGCTGAGAAGTTCGCTTTAAAAATCAATGCATTAAAGTCGATTTCCATGAAGGTGTAATTCTTGACTTAAAAATCTGTACTGAACCTCTTGACAAAATAACTTACATTTTAATCACCACCACAAATGTCACCCTCAGGAAAAAAAAGCTCTTTCATTTGTAAAAACTTTCATGTGAAGTGAAAGTACACTTTCTTTCATTTTTAAGGTTTTTAGTATCAGGACGTAATGAAAACTTAATTGAGTCCTTAATAAGTTTTAAAGTTATCTAGATCACAAGATGACATATTACACTGTGTCATTATTGGCCAATCAAATGCAAATCGGGAAGTGTGAGCACCTCTGTGAATGAAGAAGCTTTGGCATTTTGGAGCATTTAGGTATGTTAATACAATACCAAGGAGCAAATGTTGATCTGGGAAATCAGTTAAATCAATCTGGGAAGGGTTATAAAGCAGTTTGAAAACAATTTGAAGTCAATCATTCTATAGTGATAAAGATTCACCAAGAGTCACCATCCCAGCAAATTCAACGCAACTGTGCAATGTAAAGAAAGGACTGAACAACTATCGCTTGTTCGGAAGAGTTGAGGAAACCTCCAGAAGTCTTCTGGAACAATTTCCTTTGGACATGTCCACTTTCATGTCTGGCCATAATGCACAGCACCATGTTTGATGAAAACCAAAAACACTGCATATTAACACAGCCACCTCATACCAACTGGAGATGTATATAAATGAAATGAATGCCTCCAAATCTCAGAGCTGAAGCAATGTTGTAAAGAAAAGTGGGCCAAAATGCCTCCACAAATGTGAGAGAGACACGATTACTTCTTTCTGCTGCTAAAGCTGGTTCAAATGGGGTGTATTTAGTTTTCCACACTGCTGCTGCAGCATTTTGGCTTAGTAAGGAAAGAAATTAGACCCTGCTAGGGAGCAGGTGATTTATTTTTATCATGTCCTGATACGTACAACCTATTTAAAGTGTACTTTCTTTTTCACATGACTTCCTGAATCTTGATTTTTGTTTTCTTACTAATGAACAGAGCCCTGTTGGTGTTTCTGCCTAATCAGCCCCCCTCAGTTTGATTACATTTAGTAAAATACACATTACAATTATGGAAAAATAATGGTTCCATTTTATTTTTTTTTATTATTAGAACATATACCATTTAATATATTGTATATATGAACTAAGTATAGAATTTGATTGTTTTACAATACACATTTAGAACTGGCCACAAAATAAAAATATCCAATTTACAAACAAAGCAGCGTCTGAAAGAAAGAAATGGATGAATGAATAAATAAATAAATACTTTGGCATAAATGTTACAATGAATTAAAACAGGCTTTCTGACAGCATTTAGCATTCACAAAGAAACACCAAGATTAAATGCAGCTCATCCTACCACACCCTTGAAACAACACTTGAAATGACTGACTGAAGTTTTAGGCTTTGAATGACGAGCATAAGTCTGTCAAATCTGCCAAAAAATTAAAAAATGCACTTTAAAAATCTGCCATACGGTAATTTTCATTCTCAGCTCTTTGCTTAAACCATCCTCACACTAAATAATCATATGATCCTTGCTTTTCAGCTAAAATTAACATTTAAACAGGCACCAGACGATACAGGACAACACAAGGAAAAAAAAATCAAGATGAGTAATCATAATTTACAAAGTTCACACTTGGTTCACTGGATAATGAAAAAAAAAAAAAAAGAAGTTCATCAAACCAAGCTTGTTTCTTTACACGAATCTCTGCTAAGACATCCATCAGTAACATAAATGTCAGATTATGATTTAACAAGATAATTTAATTCCAATAATTCAAACACATTTTCTTCCCCCGGTACACCACGGTTAACACACATAACAAATAAAGACATACTATTTGGCAGACAAGGCAGTTCAAGAACACTGGAAACACCGTTGGCTAAACCAATAATGTGGTGCTAAAAGCTGAATTATCCTGAACACTGTATGTGAAACGTAACTGGACTGGGTTACACTTTGAGCTCCAAGCCAGTGTCCTGAATCAGTCTGTAAAAACGACTTTCGCTTTAGGGTGTAAAGCATATTAAAAGTCTGCAGACATTCTTTCCTTCGTTAGAATAAGAGGATAACTATATTTCTTTAATAGCTCTATCTTGTAGACTAAAAATAATCAATATAAACTATTATCACAATGTATTTTTCCCATAAATATAGTCTCTGGTTGAATTCAGCTCTGCTTTTTGGTTTGAAATGTGCAGCTAAAACCATCTTTATCTGAAAATATTAAGTGCACTCGGACTAAAATTGACACTTGAGGGATTTCTGAGAAAAAAAGAAGTATTTTGAAATTAAACAGCTTTACATTTGTTTTCACTTCAACGTACTGACAAATGTTAAGCGTAATATTCTCACACACCTGCCGACAACACAAACAACATCAAATAACATAGAGGATATAGTCAGTAAGGCTCATAGCAGCAAAATGATTGTAAAGGCTTCATGTATGTGTGAGAGCGTGCATTCTCCTCTTGTGCTGCTACAGCCAGTCACACTTTGCTTGGAAGGAAAAGACGACAAACAGCACAATCACTTGTTCTCTATCAGCATCTGCACTTTGCACACAAGATCTCTGGCTAGGGTCAAAATCTGCTTGATGTTGTGACGCTCTGCCATTTCTGAAAGACACAAACAAACAACAGGTTGAACATTTTTACCCGCGCAATAATGCACAGATTGTCTCTGTAATTGTCTGTACCCTTGATCCTGTAACTTTTTAAAAACATGCTCAGAAAACTGTTTACACAGACTTTACACTCGCAGTCATCCGTAACAGACTCTTAAGTCATGTTTAACTAAAGGTTTTTGTGGATATAACAAATCTTAGTTTGTAGGTTCATGCTGGCACGCAAATAATATCTCTGACTCATTGTACATAATTGTATTCAGCTGCTGATAATTCAGTCTAAAGCTGTTTTTACCTGAAAATTATCCTCAGCCCTCCTTAACCGTGGCTAATTTTTTTTTTTTTTTTTAATTTTCACCTGAAAAACCTTTCAACAAATATATCAGTAATGCCTGCAAAACTACAAGGGCACAATGCTCAACCTTGCTCTCTGTGGATAAGAGAAACCTGTGGGAGTGTTTCGAAATACAATGTGAATCTTTATTCTTATCAGTGAGCCAGAGTAGGAGTTTGAAACTATTTACTGCCAGCAAATAATGTTTTTAAACCTCAGGAAGGACCAGTGCAGTCACAAGATTCATTGTTTCAGCTGCAGAAGTTTATATTGAGCAGTGTTGCTCTGTTGTGGGACTTCCTGCCCTTGCATGCACATACATGGAGAGTCTGAGGGCAGTGAAAGCCCAGCAGGCACAGAACAGAGCAGGCGTCAAGGACAAATGCCTGATTAAGTCAAACACAATGTGTAAAAGAGAATCTCAGGTAGAAGAGGGCTGCATCAGTAACTGTAGGCAGGCTGCAACAATCTCAATTACAGAGCCTATATTTGATTTGCCATTTGCATGTGTAAAAGGAGATATCAGCTGCAGCATCGGCTGATGTGGGCTGGCACTGAAATCAGCTGCTGTCACTGGGATTTTGGGCTGAGTGTAAGTTCATTGCCTGCCTGAATGTTCTGGTCCACAGAAATGGAGCACAAAACATGCTACAGCTATTTTAGTCAAAGCAGCACTCTGAGACTTATTCACTGAATATCACGCTTGGCAACCCTCGAAAAATGATGCGTGGTTTCAAATACTGCCTGGTCCTGATACAGGGACCTGGAAGGGTGAAAAGGTAGATTCTCACAAGAAACTCTCGTGTTAAAACATTTTTTCCTTCAGCATGAGAGAGACAGGTTTTTAAAAACTGAACTGGGAGAGACAGCAATATCACATCTAGTCTATTGTACGAATCAGACTGTTAAAATGGTGATCTCTATAATGTAGCTGCTTCTTCAGTGTCTTTAAGATAGAGAGCTGAAATTATGCTGTTGTAGTGTACAGGCTGAATAATAAAACCATAACAAATAGATTAACTTTAATAAGTAAGATATGGCGCTGATTTGGCATGGATTAGAGCAGGAGTGTCAAACATAAGGCTAGAGGGCCAGAATTGGCCCAGCAAAGACTCCAATTTGGTCGACTGGACGGTTCTGGAAAATGTGAAGGAAGGCATAGATTTTCTAATCCTAGATTTTTATGAAATGCGTGGTATGGCTATGGTATCAATTTGAAAATCCTACAATGCCTCGAGTTATTGTATTCACAGAGTTGGCTGTCCAGACTGCCCGTCTGCCTGCCCAACGAGGTGATGACAATAAAAACTTTATATTTTATAATTATAGGACAGGCTGGGAAATAACTGGAGGCTTTTCTGTAATTTTACACATTTATCATGTGGAAACAGTAATGAAATGTTGAAATTGCACTTCTTTTTCATATATTAAGACATCTCAGTGATTAAATGTTTAATTAAATGTCATTACACTGACAGAAATGGAAGTTTCACTGTCTCTCCCACTTAAAATCAAAGTGGCCCACAGTATGGTGAGTTAGATATCTCTGGATTAGAGGATTAAAAAAAACAATCTGCAGTATTAGAACAAGGCAAAACAGAGTAATGTAATCAGAGTAGCATAATGTTAAATGCAAAACCTCATTAAACCAGATATTTACTAGATTTATGTTGGTTTTGAAACTCTTCTTGTTTTATTGTGCCAAATACTATTGCACAGCGCTGTATATGTGAACTTCAGCTTCAAGGCTTTACCGTTGAAGAACTTAATGATGTCAGTGAAGTCCATGTTATTCTCCAGGATGATGTCCCTGTACACCTCCACCAGCGCCAGTGCAATGAAGAGGACAAAGTGACTGGAAGAGACATGCTTTGCTGCCCAGATGGTTTCCCAGACTGCAAACACGTCATCATAGACCAGCTCTGCAAGACAAAGCGCCCAGACAAAAGCTGAGCTGCAACAGCGTTCGGAGGTTTGGGTGGGAGGTGAGTTCATGGAGCTTTCAGTGGAGAGAGGAGATAATGCAGATACACCAAGAAAGATAATAGAAAATACAGCTAAACTATGCCAAATCCTCATTCTAAAGCATTGTGAATTGTAAAGCCAAGACATTTAGCGGTCATTCATGCAAAATCTCTTCCAGCTGAATGTGCTGCCAACAATGGATAGCAGCACAAACAAGGCTTAAAGAGAGGAATCTTCTCTAATTGGCGCAAACTGTGTCAGGCTATGCTGTCACTTTACCTCGCTTGAAGTCTAGGAGAAACCAGCGGTAACAGAAATAGAAGTGGGTGTAGTCTCCATTCTGGTGCATTAGCTCAAACAGCTCAGAATCCAGGATCTATACCGAGAGAGGATCAAAGGAAATTAAATAATTATAAATAAAATTAAGAGAGCAGTTGTGTGAGAAAGAAGAAAGGGGGGTTTGTAGATGCTGTGTGACCTGGATTAGTGAGCGCATGTTTGCAAAGTGAGTGTCCATAGCTCCTCCGTGTGGAAAGTTTTGATTCATTCTCTTCATGAGTTCAGTGAAACAGCTGAAAGCCATGGCCTCTGACAGGAGGACAGAGAGAGAGGAAGCTGGAGTGAAAAATCGAGTGGGCAAAGTCTTCTCTGCTGTTACATCAAATACTGTAAAAATACACCAAGTGTCAAAGAGGAGGGAAAATAAATAGTGAGTCAGTGTGTTGACTCACCATCATCCAGAATGACTAGAAGTGGAGCCAGCAGGTCGCACATTCCCTGCACGTAACCGATGTCAAGGTGCCTCCAGATATAGCTGTGAATATACAACCAAGAGAAGTGAACTTGACTCCACTTGGCTGCTTTTCTCTTTGAGCGACACTAATGTCAACAGCTGTTTCCACACTGAAGTTGTTACATATAATATTCACCATTTTTAGGACAACTACAGTACTGTGCAAAAGACTTGATCCGCATTTCATTTCTTCATATATTTTTCTCGGAAACTGGGGAATAGATGGAGATTTACTGAAATGTGGAAATACAGTATATAGGGTAAAAACAGAGTTTGCACAATTCTTACAAGCTTGCTAGACAGCTTTATTCTTCAGCACAACCTGAACTCTCTTAGGCAACCTTTGTTGTCATTTCTTTAAGTAGTCTTCAGGAATAGTTCTCCAGGCTTCTTGGAGGACATTTGAAGCTCTTCTTTGGATGTTTGCTGCCTTTTATTCTGTTCTCAAGATGATCCCACAGATTCAGTGGGAGGTCTGGCCTCTGATAGTAGTCTGCTGTGTGTTTTTCCATCTGGGTGTGCTTTTACTGCATCGGCAGTATGTTTGGGATCACTGTCATGATAAAAAATTAAGCCACTGCAAATCAAATACTTTCCAGTTGGTATTTTTTGGTGAATTACAAACTGATGGTACTTTTCTGTGTTCATAATTTCATCACTTTTTCACAGTTTCATAGTTCCAGCACCACTGGCCGAACTATGAAAAGCCCTTCCACCTTGTTTTACAGAAGGCTGTAGACACTCACTGTTCTACCTCTCTCCTGACCTCCTCTGCATATATTGATGACAATTTGAACCAATTTCAATTCAATTCAATTCAATTTTATTTATATAGCGCCAAATCACAACAATAGTCGCCTCAAGGCGCTTAATATTTGTACAGTAGATCGTACAATAATAGATACAGAGAAAACCCAACAATCATATGACCCCCTATGAGCAAGCACTTTGGCGACAGTGGGAAGGAAAAACTCCCTTTTAACAGGAAGAAACCTCCGGCAGAACCAGGCTCAGGGAGGGGCGGCCATCTGCTGCGACCGGTTGGGGTGAGAGAAGGAAAACAGGAT
>VVHJ01027248.1:0-15465 GCA_015107715.1 Tylochromis polylepis
ATAAGAAGAGGATTTAGAAAAGGTAGAAACTGAAGTGTAAAAGCTCTTATTTTGGGTTGGGGTTTTTTTTTGGACCTGATTGGTCAAAGTGCCACTCCGGTCTTGAGACTTATAATTAAAAGAGCTTTCAAAGTCTACGTAAAGACTGATTTCATCCAAATATTTAAAACAAATCACATTTCTACCAATGTATTTACTTACGTGGAGGCATCTACTCATTGTTTTAACTCATTTGGGAACAGAAAACTGATAAGGATTATGGATTTGAGATGGGCGATAGAACCTCACAATTATATATACAAATATTTTTTAAAAATTTGGGATCGATTATTAGATATTTGTGATGATATGCAATAAAAATACTGAATGGTATTTTTATTGATGCTTGCAGCTTGCAGGCAGCAGCATTTATATAAGTGTAAATAAATGAATGGCATTCTCCATTGTACTTTTCCAGCGAGCTACTGTCATTGATGGCCCACTAACTAATCTGATATGTGAATCTACTGAAACAATATACCAGCAGCAGCATTATAGAGGAATAGTAGTGACAAATGTAAGCACAGAAGTAGCCTAAGGAGTGTTTTCCCTATAAATTTGAAGTAAACTGCTCAACACTTAACAGTTTAACAATAACTAAACTCGTCAGGAGCTGCACAATATTGTCACTCAATAAAAGTGGAAACTATTTGCTAGCTGGGGTGTTGTATCTTGGGTCGATCTTTTTAACCAGCTGACCATCCATCCATGTTTGCTCTTCCTGTTATAAGGAAGGTACAGTGGCTTGCAAAAGTATTGGGCCCCTTGAACTTTTCCACATTTTGTCACATTACAGCCACAAACATGAATCAATTTTATTGGAATTCCACGTGAAAGACCAATACAAAGTGGTGTACACGTGAGAAGTGGAACGAAAATCATACATGATTCCAAACATGAGTGAGTGAAAAAGCAGCCAATGTCTAAGGAAAAGCCTGCAGAACAATTACTCAAGACTTCTCTTTAAACAGTGACAAGAAAGTTTTGCTTCTTGGAAGCAAAATATGATAAATGAAGGGTGGCTCAAAACCTTTGCATAGTATTCTATTTCAGAAACTTTCACACCTTGATAAGGCCACAATTTAAATTTTTGCCCAGATTCAACTGAAAGTCAACAAAAAATATCGGCATCTCCTATCAAGACATAAATGTCTTGACATGTTGCTGTTTAGATAATCAGTGTGATACCGAGAGACTCAGAGTAAAACAAACACGGCTAGTTGGAAAAATAATAGCTGAATACTTTGGTTTCAACATTACTGGGCCCTGGAGATCTCAATCTTTCCAAAGATAAACAAATGTGCTGGAGTAAATCATAAACACCTTACAGACTTGACTGACATCTAACAATTATTTTTTTTATGCTGGATATTCTATTTCATATGTTCAATTGAGAAAAAAGCTAGCTACCACTAGCCAGCTTTAACATTAGCTGATTGCCACTAGCAGATAGTTGGATCATAGGTGGTACAATGTTTTCTTTGTTCCTGAGTGCTAAGACTTGGGAGAGCGGTTTAATAGAAAATAAAAAAATTTGGTTTGCCTGAGGTTAGAGTTAGGGTTTGGCAGTCATCTTATACAGGAGCTGGCTAATTAGTTTGGTTAACACAGAGATTGGATGTAAAAGACAGAGGTAGCTTCCACAGTTACAGAAACTGAAGCCAGCGTGGAAGTGTCTAAACCTGTATTCAGCTTTGTTGATCTGCAACTTCTTACAAATGCATTCCTTATGGTCCCAATCTCTAGTTTTAAATCCTGCTAAGAAAAACATTACAATACAACAGACCATGCTTTACAGCAGGCCTACCTTGTAACTAACGAGTTACTACCACATAACTGAGCAATGTTTGTGGTTTACTGTCACATTCACCTCTGAAAAACAATATGGCATTCAGTTTCACAGTGAGGTTGGCTAAATACTGAGAACTATCACAATGGCTATATCTACATATATGTCTGAAGGTCAGCAGAGTGTGTCCTTAATGCATAATAGCAACCACAAGACTCCTGGAACAATGTCAGACCAAGTGGAGATGTTTCCCTGCAACTCATTAGTGCCACGTTTGGTCAAAACCAAGCACAGCTTACTAGCACAAGCGCCCCATATCAGCTGTCAAGCACAGTGGTGGAGGGGTGATGATTCTGGCTTGTTTTGCAGCCACAGGACCTGGGCACCGTGCAGTCACTGAGTAGACCATGAATTCCTCTGTATTCAACACTTTCTAGTGTCAGATTCGAGGCTGGGTCACACAACAGGACCTTAACAGAGCTGTGCATGAATTAATTTGTAAAGAAGAGTTAAACAAAAATTCCTCTACAACCATGTAAAACACTGATGAAGTCATTCAAAAAATGATTACTTCAGGTTATTCCTGTTGAGGTGGTTCTACAAGCTTGAAATTCGTTTTTCACGACTTTACCAGAGGAACTGAACAGCCAGTGCTTCCAGGTATCAAGACAAAACAGTCCCGACCTCTCAAAGAGGGTCCTGCCCCTAATAATGGATCAATATATACCATACAGTTATCATGAAGGTGGAAATTAGCTATACTGACCCAAAACATGTGAACAAGTTTATTTCTGCTCTAGAGATTGGGCCTTACGTGGTCATTTGAGGAACCACAAAGGTTGCTTCTTACAAAACTAAAGACTGCACAGATGGTAAATGATGACCCATAACATTACATACAGATAAACTATAAAAATAAAGTTAAGTATTTACTGTAGAAACGCACATATTACTACTACCACCAGCCTGCAATAGATTGTATTAATTATTCAGCAGGTAATATTTTAATACAGCTTTTTATTTCTCACATTTCTGTCTTCTGCTTTTGACACATTCAATCCACACTGCTCTTCTCCCAGCAACTGACCTCAAGTTAGACCACTTAGACAGTGTGTGTTTTATCAGCGCATTTATCAAAACTATTTCCTTTCAGCTTCCGTTTCTCTTTTTGTCTCTCTTCTTGCTGTCATGTGAAGAATTTTGTATTCTGTATCAGAGTGAGGAAAACACACACACAAGCACACACCAATCAGTGGCTAGTCCTCTATCTGATATGGAGTTGATCATGGTGGCATATAGAGGGTCTCCGATGAATTCACACTCACTCAGCCCTTTGGTCTGATAACAACGGGTTTGGGGGGAAAGGAGGAAGCTGAAGGACAGATTTTTTTTTTTTTCCGGATGGACAGGTATGGTTTTGGCCACGCTCCGCTACTCCGGGACACCTCAGTGATTGGCATGGAGGCTCGGTCGCCTCCTCCACTGACAGATTATTCATATCACCTAGTTAGGTTTCATGAAGCAATTATATGTCTTCACACTCTGCCAACTTTGGAAATGGCAGACTATAGAAACACACACTATATGGCCTCTGATGGTAGGACATGCCTGTCACTGAGAAAGAGGAAGCTGGTTTTGTGGGTTCAAGTTCACACAACTTCTATCAGGGCATTAAAAGTAACAGTGTGGTGTATTTTTCATTATGAATACATTTCCTTATCAAAGTGCTCTGCAACATGTTGAAGATCAAACTGAAATAACTTGATTCTACAGGGCCCTTTACAGGGAAAACCACACATGAAGCGATTACTTTTCTTTCAGTTTCTCTGGAATATACTGAAAAACATGAGGGTGATCACAGTGAAAAGACAAACTCAAACTTCAGGAACAGGAATTCCAAAGAACGCAATGGCACATTCTTTGATATTGTCTGGGAAATGAAGCACAGAAGCACCACAAAGCATGTCACCATATACTGGCATTGAGTCATGCTTTTGTTTGACGCAAGTATTTTTTAAATCTTACTGATATTGAAAAAGTACCTTCATCTTCATCAGGGAGTCATACTTTCCTCATTTTAACTGCTAAAGTAGTTAAGGTACTCTTTAGATGATTTAAATTTTATACCACAGTATCATACAAAAGGGAGAAAAGAGTTATCATTTGACAAAGTTTTCACCACTCAAGTGCATTTAAAAGGTGTTCCCAAACTCTACGTCATGTTTTTATTTAGTTATTTGAAATAGTGGTTTCCAAATTTAAGTATTCCATGGTTTAAAATCTGAAAATCTTTTGCAGCCCATGATGAAGTACTCGTTTTTTGTTCTTTAATTTGCTTCTTGATGTTGATCCTCCAGCTTTCCTTTTGCCACTGCTCACTTTGACCTTTTCCTCTGCAGTGCCACATACAAGTTCCAGCTCAGATAAATTAAGAATTACATGTAAGATGTGACTATTTAATCATAATTTTTTTTTTTTTTAAAGCAGGGATTGTTTGCTTTGCAACAGTCCCATCAATGATATATGATAAATTTAAACTGAATTAACTGGCAGTACCTTTGCAGTCCACCAGGGATCTGTGACTTCCACTTTGGGATATTCTGACTGTACTGGGGTAAATTCCAATTCTGACACTGAATCAGAATTGGAATCAGAATACTTTATTAATCCCAGAGGAAATCATGTGGTCACAGTTGCTCCAAGACAGTAAGTAACAATATTTTAAGTTGTTAGAATATAAGTTGGATGTACCAACTTATATTCTAACAGGTGGATGTACCATTTCACACAAGGCAATAACCTCCATTTAATTTCAAAATGCAGTTAATTGGCATTCATGGTGTTAACTCAGCCAGAGGAAGTAACAGAGGTAGTCATGTGAAGAATGGAAAAATACTAGTAATTACAAAAAAAGAAAAAAAAAGTGCTCATTAGACAGTTCAGCATTTGTGCTTTCGCTATGAAAGTAATGCATAAGAAAATTCACACCACTCTCATATCTGTACTACAAAAAGCCACCACCAGTAGCCAGTTAGCTAGCTGAGCTTAGAATAAAGACACGAGGAAATACCAGTTGGATCTGTCAAAATGTCAGAAAAGCCTGTCTGCATTTTTAGTCATATTTTTGTTTAAATTTTAAAAAGCAATGTGTGCTTGTGCTATTGTAGGTGATCGCTACACCATTAAAAATTCACAATAATTGAAAAAGTCTATTATAGGCAAAACTAATCTATTCTATTCTAATCTAGACTATTTCTTGGTCTGGTGTAATAGGGTTTATATTGTACTTTTCATAATCACCACAACTTGCGTTGTGCTGAAACTGTGGAGTTCATGAGAGAAGTGCCTGAGGTGCAATTATTGTGCATTAGAATCAGTGTCTCAGTTTCACGGAGCCTGTGAGCACTGTAAATTATGTCAGTGTTCATGACAAGAGTTTTAAAGTGCTAAAACATCCACGTGGCGTGCACGATGTTTGACCTGCCTGCAGTGACCCAGTCTGCCTGACCGGTCCATGTTCTGTTCGTTTCCAGCTCCATGTTTTCCATATTATTGAAACTGTTACACAATTAGACAGTGCTGAAACACTGCCATTTCATGAGAGACGTGCCTGAGTGCAACATTTCACACACAACTCAGAGCTGAGGTGTTGTTTCTACCAGCCAGTTAAAGTAAAGTGTAACTGAGTGTGGTTACATGGGTACAGTAACATTCTGAAGTCTCTCTGAAGGTTGCCTGGAAACTTAGCGCATTAAAAAAACAAATTTAAAGGATTAAAGTTAGCAGAAGTAAAGTAATTTGGATAATAACAAGACAAAAGACTCTTGATTATAGGTTTTAATGGGAAAATGGTTGGTATTTTTAGGTAATGATGAAAATCCTACCATAAATTAACCTAAATGATAATTTAGTAACTAATAGTGCATTTAATCAAACTCAGCACTACTTTACAGGCATTCAGGCTCCAAATCACACTCACCTGTTTCATAGTTGACCTATATGAAACTAGTCTAAAGTTTGGCATCTGCAGTTCAGCGACTTGTCACCACATTTCAGCACCCCTCTTACGCCTACATTTCCTGTAAATTACACTCTAATGCCACCAAAGAGCCTGCTGCCGAACTAAAACAAACAGCCATCACAGCAAGGACTTGCAGCAGGTATTGCGACAGAAAAACATAAACTTCCACTCTACCTGTGAATGCCTTATTAACACTGCCATGCAGCTGAAGCTTAAACAGTCATAACTTGCCTTTATGTTGCAGCCTTAGGAGGGAGCGATACAACATTATTGGGCTTTCATTACTCAACCACCATACAGCAGAGAGTCAGCGTAGCCTGACGGCCTCTGAAAACAGACGCGCACACCGCTGACAGACATGATGGTGCCGGCAGGGTCAGCACGTACGCTCGCGGCACAAGGTGAAAAATAAAACCTGATTAAAAATAAACTACACACACTCCAGTTGTACTACACATTTAACACCTTGCAAACTGTCAGTGACATCATGGGAAAACTGTCAGGTAGCAGGTTTTGTTTTCTGCAGCACACCTGTATGCACACCAACATATAGAAAGGTGATTTCAGATCTTTCTCTCCTTCACACACACACACACGCGCACACACTAAACTGTGCACAGCCCCGATTCTCACACCATCAGCTGTGACCTGGTTAGCTTTAAGCCGGTGTTTGAGCCTGGCCCTTAGTTGAGGTTGGCTGCTCAGACAGGGCAATAGTTTGCACTCTCACACACACACAGAAACACACACACACTGGCCACTGTGGCTAATTGAATGACCAGGGCAGGAGGTCCAGGTCTTTATGCTCGTGGAGAGGAGCCATGAATATCTCTGTTTCATTTGGACTTCACACATGGAGGCGGTGGGAAAAGGTGAATGAGTGTGGGAATCTGCAGCCGCGCACTCTGAATATTCACCTTCCTAGAAGCTCTGCAGGGTTAAAAAACAGGCTTGTTTTGTTAAAAATGAGACCAAAACAGTGCATTTTGTGTCATTTGGATGATGTTTATCTGATTAATACAACACTGTGCATATGTCGGAAATCTACAGCAGTCAACATACAACTGCTGTAGATTTTATTGACCTAGATGTTGTGTTTTGAGTATTTCTGCATGATTTTATGTTGTATTTATTGCATTTTAATGTCGTTAAAATGGCCAGGCCTCTCTTGTAAACAAAATCTCCTGGTGAAATAAAACTAAACCAAAATACTAACTAAAATGAATTAGTAAATAAATAAAATAAATTAAAACAGAGTAAAAGTGTTTCGCTTTTGTTGAGACCAGGACACATGACCGTTTCCCACTCTAAAGGTATTACATTTGAACCTGACCTATACACCTACAATTTATGAATGGGAACTAAAACTGAAATTGAATTTAAATAAATCATAATCACTGAAATGAGTAACCACTGGAGAGGCACTTGAGGTGGCTTTTGGCTCTCGTGGCCAAGGCTAATCCTGACCAACCCAACACAGAGTAAAAATGCAAAACTCTAAAATTGTGCACAAATTGCAGTCTCCTGTTTGAATGTCTGGTGTTTCATTTCCTTCCTGCCTCCTTTGTAGACTCTTTCACACTTTGAAAAGGTGCCATTTGCCCAATATTCTCACAATCAGTTTGACAAAGCACCACAAAGAGCCCCTTGCATGCATCTCGGAGACATCAGGTGTTTTGGTAAAAAGAGCAGTATCTGATGCTCAGGAAATGAGAGAGGTCTGACATTTCACACAAAACCTCAAATGGTAGACAATCAAAGGAAGGTGGGTTTCATCCGTCAGTGACCACAGGTGTCTGTGAATATTCGGGGCAATCCCTTTAACTTTCAGTGTGGACCAACCAGCCAGTGAACGCACATGGTTAGCCTTAGCTCGATGCCACCACCAAAAGACCTTTGTCTTTTTCCTCCTGTTGCCCCTTTCAAAATGAATTTTTTATTATTTTCCTGTATTGATCGGGAGGGTAGCCAAACTCCTAAAAGGTACCACTATTTGCAAATAATTGGAATTATGTTCTGTTTGTTTTTATCCTTCATCTGTGACCACATGAATTCAATCTTTGTGGTTATTTTCAAGCTAAAGCACTTATTTAGAGTTAGTTGGTAAAAAAACATAATTTGCACAGCAACTGTGTCTTATCCAAAGCCATTCATAGGAGCCAGGGATCACAGATCTTCTGTGTTTCTCGGGATGGAGGTAGCATTTCAGAATATTCAGGATTAACCTGAAAAAGGGAAAAGAAAAAAACACTATTTTGTTAATTCTTAAAACAGGTTTTGGTTTTTTTGGTTTTTCTTTAAGGGCTTAAAAACACAACATTTTTTAGAAAATTCAAGGCTCTCACCAAGCCGTGACAATATGCAAGGGAAAGTGAAAAATGTCCGATTTAATGGGTTTTCATTTCAGGCCCCGAGGCGATCCATACTTCAGCAGAAAAATACAGCATGTATGTGCTGGTTCAAACCAAGTATCGGTTCATGTACTGTATACATCTCGGCTTTTAATCATTTTCATGCATGCGTATGTTTTGTGTACGTGCATGTGGGGTCATCTCTTATCTGTGTAAGGGGTGGGGAGAAAAAAGGAAAAGAGGGAAACAGGAGAGAAAATGAAGTCTAGGAGAAGGAAATGAAACCTCAGAGCAGGAGTTGAGGGAGAGGTGAGAGGACGGCGGCAGATAGATGGAGTATAAGAGGAGCAGGAAGGAGGAAAGGGAAAATTGAAATGGTGTGATGAGATTGAGAGGAGACGGAGGGGAAAGGCTAGAGTCTGCCTTATTTGATGCCATAATGTGTTTGCTGATGTTCAGCATTCACACAAGTCACGTAGTATTATGGAATCAATGGATGAGTCACTGCAATACACACAGATTTATATAAGGGCGTTAAATATTAGATATTGGTCACTAATTTTGACCCGTTTGATGCTTTTCCACCTATTTAACTCTACCGCCTTGTCTTATTTGGGTTGAACTGTAAAGATATCAGAACATTTTCACTCAAAAATTAACATACTGCACATATATTCACCCACACAGGCAGTGGAAAAAAACAAGACTCAACTCTGTCTCGCACTTTGAGAAAATTTCATGAACTCATTCCATTTTGAAGAGACATGCCTCAGTTTTGAAGCCACAAAACCACTCAACAAATGAAGCATTGACGACATGATGCATTATTAGCTCTGAACAAATCTAGGTCAACACATGCAGAAGTATACATCGAAGAGACTTACAAATATTTTATTATTAATATATTAATAATGTGTAATGGCTCTCATAAGGGGAGGAAGGAGCCACAGCTTCAATTATGGCATAAACAGTGCTGGGAAAACGCACAGAGCTACATTTAAACAAACACACACAAATAAGGGGGAAGTGAGCATCATTAGAGCAGGACTTCGCTGGAGCCGGGGTTAGGGTTTCTTTCCACTGTCTGTACTTGCTCACTGTGTTACTCAGACTGAGACTGAGGGGTTTCAAAACAGACTTGGTTGAGTCAGAGCCGAACACCTCAGATATTATGTGACAATGCAGTGAAAGGCGCCATGTGAAAGACTCATTCTAAAATAAATTGTTTTTGCAGCTTTACATAATGCAGTTGTCATTAAAATTATGTATGTTAATGTTATGCTTTCAATTATACACGTTAGCATACTGCACGTTATTATCATAGTAATTATTCTCTTTAATGCATGCAATAGTGCTTCAATGGCTGCATTGTTACTATATCCATTAGCATTATTGCTATTAATATCAGCTTGTTTTAGCATGTTAGCAAAAATATGAGGGTATTCTCATGTGTTAGCTTGTGCAGGCTGATTATACTTTTATTTTTTTATGTTTTGAGTGATTAAAGACACCAGTGCAAGCTTCGTGGTTTTACTGGTGGGTTTGAGCTGCAGCAGCAGCAGCTAAGGATTTAGGTTAAGAGTTAAAATGTAGATTAGATTAGATTAGGTTGGTCCAACTATTTTGCCACACCAACTTATTTTGCTAAGTTTAAGGACATGTGCACAACAAACTGAAGTTTCTTAGCTTAGTGAAAGTGAAAGCACTACATCAAGCGGGCGGGATCCCACAAGTATCTAAAATATTTCTCTGATAACTGCAGCTCAATTGGTATCACTGTGTGAGGGTAAAATACACTGTATTCTTTTTATAATGGATACATATATTTGTTTTAATTCATTTATTTATTTGGTACAAAGGTCCTAAAATTAATGGTGTACAATTTTTATTATATTAGCTCTCACAGGCACGGATCAGCCAATCCAGATGTGTTTAACAACTCTGACCATGAGATTAAAATAATAGTTTAAATTCAAAACCAGCGTCAGTGGGTGTACATGCACAGAAGCAGCAGGTTTACACGAATGACAGGCTAAAAGGAAAGACAACTGGTGCACCAGTTAGAACAGTTACAGCGGTGAGAAAAGGGGTTGGAAGGGCTACAATTGTTGCTTTAGCCCCACTGGCTATATTTCTATCCCCTGGGCCTATTTAACATACTTTTCTCTCAGACCCCATAAACAAACAAGGAGCTCAATTAGTGCGTGTGCATGAGTGTCGTGCATGGGAGCTCACCAAAACAAAAGGTTTTTCTGTTTAAAAAAAAATGTAGTTATGTGAAGGCAACGCATGTCCTGGTAAACACGCACAAACACGCAGACTAAACATAATTTCTCCTTACGTTCTAATATGGTTCATTTTTGACTATCAAAACACAGATGAAAAGAGCGTTAACGCTGTCAACAAGCGAGCATGGGATGTGGAACCGTCGTTTTCATTCTCAATATGTCAAGGTTGGGGTGTATTCCAACAGAGAGAGAGGGAGAGAGAGAGGGGGGAGAGACAGAGAAAGAGAGAGAGGGTTAGAGGGGGAAGGAGTGTCGTTCTCCATCCTTTGCTCTCCAGAGAATCCCATCATGAAACGCCAAAGCACAAAGAGCTCAGAGCCTGCGACTGAAACCAAGGGACCTTTTATCCAGAGGCGGGAGCAACGCTGGGACAAGAGCGCCACCCAGCACGCCATGAGGCGTACTGCACCTCCTCTCCCTCTACAGTCTGACCTGCCTGTCTCCATATTTAAAAAAAAAAAAAAGAAAACAAGGGGACAATTTTTTGCTATTACACATTCAATTCAGTGATCAAAATGAAAGACAGTGAAACAATTCAACCTGCAACCCCAACACACACACACACACACACACACTCGCATTTAAAGCTATATGAAAGCTAATCAAAGCCACAGTCTTCATTCTGTGTGGGAATCTAACCCTTAATGGGCTCCACAAACCTCTGAGCCAAGCACAAACGCACACACAAAAATCAAACTAATTACAATTTGTCCTTTCTCTTTTGTCCTTTTCACTGTGCTCCCTTTTAATTCCCACCAAGAACACATAAAAAAAGGGAGGGTGGCGAGTGTATCTGAGAAGCATGAAGGGGGGGTGGGGGGGTAGTGGGGTGGGTATAGTCAGGGATTTTCCAAAGTGGCACAGTAAAATAACACACTGGAGTGTATATCGGCTTCCACTTTCCCTCATTTAAATAAGCGCCAACACTGATTTTCTAACAAAAATATGGTACTAGTATAATAACAATGAAATAAGACCCTGTGAAAACTCGCAGCCTGCAGCAAGTATTTAAACTATCATTTAAAAAGGGCTGATCTGTAATTCAGAGCGGATATGGTATCAGACGGCGTGCTTGTCATTCCCAGCTATAATCTCCACTACGCTGAGAAACACACTGTCTGCTGGCAGCACTGGAGAGAGGAAGGAAGAATAGGGAAGAAGAGGAGAGAAGAGGAGGGGGGCAGGATTTGACTACATGTTTTTCCTTCTCCTCTAGGTGCCGTTTGTTTGTGTGCTATCGGCGGAAATCTGTGAACCTATTCTAAGAAAGAAATCAACAACTAGGGAGAGACGTTGAAGCTCAAAAATAGAAGGCAGGAGACCTGGAAAAGTTATTCTTGTCTTGCGGAATTACTTTAAAAGAAAGAAACTTTTCAGTGATTAATAAATATCACAACTGGGAGTTCATTTTTAAATTTGGAAACTGGAGTTTAAATATAAAAAAATATCTCTACAAAGTTCATTAAACCTTGTTCTGGAGCTTTACACAATCACACCATGTGATTCCGGAATAATAAACGAAGTAAAAGTTGAGAATTCATGACGACGTGGACAAGAGGGACGAGGATCATTTCATTATTCGAGTAACAAAATAAATCAACTACAAATCCGATGATCCGTTAATAACAGAGGTTATCCAGCTGAAATGGTAAATGCTGGTTTGCAGATAGGTCCAGAAATCTGTGGACATCTTTTTTCTGTCTTTGTATATCATTAGCTAGAATACATTCAAACTGAATTAATCAAGATGCATTTCTATTTTAGATTTTCAGCTTGAATTCCAGGGTTTGAGTCAACCACTGAGAAATTAGAGACGTTTTTATACATAGAGACTGTACAAAAGACCATAATCATAAATAAAATGCTGTGGAAACACACCATGGAGCGACTAGTTCAACTAATATGAAAAAAAAACTTAAATTCCAATAAAAATGTAAGGACTGAGGGGACCTGAGCAACTAAATCAATGATTAAAAGGTAGAAATAAAAAGCCAAAATAAAGCTAGGCCTAATGTATGTAACTGTTAATAACTAATAGTAGTAAAAATGTTTGCCAAAAGTATCCATTGGCCTCTAAATACACTCGACGTCCAGTACAAAATAATTCTTATCTTTCAGGAACTGTTTACTGTCGAGCCAAAAATGGTTGAGCAGTTATGCTTATGCAGCACATGGTAACGTCTAGGTGAGTTTTCTGTCTGTGTTCAGAAAGCAGTACCTTGTAAATGCTTTGTGCTTCTGTGATACACTAGATATCCCTGTAAAGCTCATCTTT
The DNA here is from genome assembly GCA_015107715.1 of Tylochromis polylepis. NCBI lineage: Eukaryota > Metazoa > Chordata > Actinopteri > Cichliformes > Cichlidae > Tylochromis > Tylochromis polylepis. The sequence goes on from VVHJ01027248.1 coordinate 12,764, forward strand.
TCTTCTTTCTGAAATAATTGTTGTCTCTAGCACAACCCTTAATGTAGTTACAGTCATTTAAGGAGCGCTTGTAAAATGGGCCCTATGCCAGGATTTAAAAAAATAAATAAACATATTTAAAAAGTAGAAAGTTATCAGCTAGAAACATGGTGAGGAGTTCAAATTGGTGGCCAATACTCTGAAAACTGCTAGAAAGTAACCTATGTATTAAGGTTTTATACATCACTGTTAACTCGACTTTAACCAGTCCGCCATTTTGGATGATTGACAATCACAGCCACAGTGTGATGTGACATGAACGAGGCCCCAGTCGTAGGCCTAGATGGTCACCAATCTGTGACCATGTGGCAACCACCAATCATGAAGAAAAAATGTGTATTACCCAACCAGTTGCCAAAAACCTCGAAACTGGTTTGGTCATTATCTTATATCAACAGTGGTTATAGCTGAGCAACATTACACTGAACTTTATGTAACTGGATAATAAGAGGTCAAAAAATGAGGGTAATAATACACCAATGTGTATAATACAAAGCAACTACTAACAGTATATTTTGGTAACAAGGAAACAGTGTAAATATTATGTTGTTTCTATCTAATTCCATATGAATAACTTATTAAAGCAAACTCGAAGAAGTCCCATGATTACCTGGAAATGTGTGGTGGTTTATTTAATGTGCGATATTATATTTGTAATAACCAGGGATCTGAACAATGCAAAACTAAATGTTTCTACCATATAACATAGTAATATTTCCTTTGTTTGTATTTGCTGTAAAAATGTAAAGATTTGCTGTAAATGTAAAAGTTATAATCATGACTCAAACATGGGTGTTAGAGTTTTTTTCAATTGCTGTCCTGGGAAGTAACCAATTTATATAAAGCTACAGAGGCAGAGTGATGGTGTAACTTCTAATCATAGTTCACAAAAAAGCTTAACACACTCTGATCAAACAATAACACAACCTGATCAAACCATAAGTTTGAAAGTAAACAAAACCAACAAATAACCACACATTAAAAAACTGACCAGATGGAAATTCTGCTATTAGAGTTTACATTATACACACAGTTGCCCCTATAGCAAAATAATCAGGATATAATCACATGTGAAATGTAGTTTTCACTCACTGAATTTAAGCATGACTGAACTTATATATGCTTCATTTCCTGCAAAACACACTTTAACAGTACTGCCTTTCTTCACGAGTACACGATTAACACAACCACAGAATGCTAACCATATTTTAGATAAGGCAGATGTGCTGTGCTAGCAGTTTTGCCAGGTTACACACTTACACTTAAAAATACCGACAACCTATGAGAAATCTGCATGATGTCATGGAGCATTGTTCACAACAGAAAACAAAATCATAAACAACCCACATAAGCCCACATAAGCCTTGTGCTAATGAGACCAAATCTAAGAAGACACTTTTTCACCTTGTTGTCTTTAAGAGAGCCTCTTCTTTTAACCTATCACTTTCCCCCTTTCAAAATAAAAGCAAAAAAAGAAGGAAAAAAATATCCAAGCACACTGGCCCATATTAAAGATTATTTACATCATGATTACATTGTTAAACATATATTTTTCGCTTTAGTGTCTCATAATGTTAGTTTGTTCTGAACCTCTGGGAACCAGATACCAACCAGTCACAACCACTGATTGTATAACGTCCAATACGGCGGACAACTCTATAGGAATCTTCCTTTTATAGTTTTGTCTTCATCAAATGAAATCCAGCTCAGACACTGCAGACAGAATATTTCACTTCTTTACCTTCAAATCCTGTTGAGCCACCTTTGCTGCTTTTAGCTGAATCTGAGTATAAAGTAGCTGTAACTTAAGAATTCATCTATCATGACAGTGTGCTGATCCAATGTTATGAAAGAAATTGTCCATGTCCAAATATTTAACCTAGTTATATTTATTTTTAATTCATCCTCATAAAACAATCAATGAATATATTGTGGTTTTGAACTGTTGGTTGTACAAAAAAATAATAATAAAAGTGACTTAAGAGTCAATTTGCCTCTTAAATTTACGTTTTTAAAGACTTAGTTTTGCTTAAGAAAATGTCTTTTTCACCCATTCGTCACATATTCAAAGATTAAATATTTACATCATAAGGAAATCCTTTTTTAGTTGTGACCCTAAATAAAGAGCTGACTGAACACACACACTGGTACACACTGAGATACACATAAGGACACATTGGGTTTTGGTTAGACGTGTGGTCTGGACAGGAAAGGGCTGGGGCCGCCACGCTCAGCAGGATGTGGACCTCGGGCACTTCACACTACACACACACTGATACAAACACACTGCCAGGGCATCCTTACCCACCTATCCTGTTGCAGTGGGGGGTCGGAACTGGCCAGACACACACGCAGAATCATAGACATCATCATATTCAAACACACATGCACGCACACACAGTTGGCGGAAACTGGCAGTGACATGCTGTCCGGCAGCTCAGGCTGGGGGCTCTGAGGCTGGGCTGAGCCATCTATCATACAGCCAGAAACACAGTAACCCAAGACATGAGTGGCAGACACGCACACACACACACACAATGTAGAAGACATATGTAAGGGTTCTCACAAACAAAACGCTCGCTCAGACAAAGCCGACGACACACAGCTTCACGCTACGCTGGCTGTCTTTGAGAAAACCTCAACATGAACTGAATCTAATGAGA
>VVHJ01027249.1:0-11230 GCA_015107715.1 Tylochromis polylepis
CACACACACACACACACACACACACACACACACACACACACACACTGAGAGTGCTATATTATGGGTCTAATAAAGAGCTCTTATGCGGCACACACTCGGGTGGATTAATATCTCATTATATGGTCGGCGACAGCTCTTCACGATGAATATTCCACCCCCTGTGCTGGAGAGGGAAAAGAAATCATACAGTGATGGAAATACGGACATAAATGGACAAGAAATGGCAGCAGATGATACAGAGAGAGGGTAAAGAAATGGAGGACGACAAACAGGAGGAGCCGGGGTTTCTTTTATCATCTGCGTACGTTGTTAAAATCTGCTTGGAGTGAGCACGTAAACAGGCATTAGTTTCCCTACAGTTAACACTAAATAGACTAATGAAGAAAGTTCTCACAGCGGGTCTGTCCACTTTGCTCTGGAGACACAACAGAACCAGTCCCCTGAGCCATTCGCCTCCCGTAAATTCATCACCACCTCTAACCACTGCTGCAGCATCATTGATGGAGGAATCTGCTGAGAATCCACAGATTACCTGCACGTGTGCTCTCTTACTATCTGATAGCTGATGTATGGTGTTTTGGATTATTGGTTTTTTGAACAGATGCTTTGCGGTAACACAGTTATTTATGTTTATTTGTATTTTCGCTCAGCTCCATCACCCTCCAAGAATGATACAGCCATAAATTTTCTGTTATTCTGAAAAGAAAGTTTTACTTTAGCACCTTGAGGACATATCTTCTAGCTCTATCTCCCTAATCCTTACCATACACTACTTATAATGTATAAAGTTTAGTACCACCAAGTACACCAAGGAGCCTGTAGCACTTATGGAATACAGTTACTGGAGTTAGAATACTATTGTGTGAAACGCTCAAAAGAGAGGTCAGAACTGATGCAAGTGAGGCTCTGACATTGCAGTTCCTTTAAAAATGTTTGAGTCATTGATGTGTTTTCTTGGATTTCCCATAATGCAATGCACCCCATCAGGTAAATGCTCACATCTTTCAAAACTCCACAGATGTAACACGGCAGTGCTTTCTTTTTTGTCCCAGCCCGTTTCATCATTAGAGTCCACACTTTAAAAAGCTCTCTCCAGAGCCTCACAGGTGGAGTAGTACCTCTTGATACACAACAAGCAGATATATGCGTGAATTAAGGAAAATGCCTCCTTAACATAACCTGTGAGGAAATTGACAATCAAGACTAACCAGGCTGGATAAAATATCTCGAACATCTCTCACCAAAAGTTGCTGCCTTCTCCTTCCTTCAGATGGCAGGTTCCACCATTCTGGCACGGGTTACTAATGCAGGCGTGAATGGGTTCATCACAGTTTTGGCCCTGCGTGCACAACACAAACACACATATGCTCAGTGCTCTCAAACAACAACAGCTTCTTAAAATTTCCACCTATTGCATCAGTTGACTTTGAAAGTGTTGTCTCTTATCCCTACACTCGAAAACGTTCACAGATGTATTCATCTGGCTCACACAGGAATAAGGTCTTTCTATGTGTGTGCGTGTTTAAGTTTGTAACCTCATGAGTTTTCAAAGATACAAAGTGTGGTATTCACTTGTTCCTGTCTCACGGGTGTGGGTAATTTATTTATTTATTTTTTTACCAGTGAGTGATTATAAAAGATGCTATGAAAGAGCAGGTGAATATGATTCTTTTGGTTTTGGTGCTGTGTATACCTTAAATCCATAAGGGCAGGTGCAGCGGTAGTAGTGCACAGGGTCATTGGCACATGTGCCGTCGTTCTTGCAGGGGTTGGACAGGCAGGGATCACACTTAGCCTGGATATTTATATCCACTGGGCCTATACGGTGCATCAATCCACACAAATACAACATACACAGGAGAGATGATTAACAATGCATAAAATTTGTCACTTTGGGGAGTAGGAACACTCAGAGTGACTAGATTTACACAGAGGGCTGCACATTATTAGGCAGCTGCAAAAGCTTTGAATGTCAACTTTTTCTGCAGAAGATAAAAATTGCGGTTTTTACCCTGCATTCTATATACACTTACTGGTCACTTTATTAGATACACCTGTTTAATTACTTGTTAAGGCAAATATCTAATCAGCCAATCACGTGGGTCCAACTCAATCCAGGGGCATAGACACAGTCAAGATGACCTGCTCGAGTTCAAATCAAGATTTAAGTGACTGTGAATGTGACATGGAAGTTGTGAATATTTCAGAAACTGTTGATCTACTCAGTCTTTTCCACACAGCCATCTCTATGGTTTACAAAGGATGGAACGAAAAAGAGAAAAGATGCAGTGAGCGGACGTTCTCTGGACAAACATGCCTTGTTGATGCCAGAGATCAGAGGAGAATGGCCAGACTGCTTCAAGCTAGGAAGGCAGCAGTAACTCAAATAACCTCTCAAATAGCATCTCTGAATGCACAGCATGTCGAACCTTGAAGAAGATGGGCTACAGCAGCAGAAGACCACGCCAGGACCCAGGTGTGTGGTAGGGTCAGAATTTAGTGTAAATGACATGAAAAGATGGATCTATCCTGCCTTGTATTAGCAATCCAGGCTGGTGGTGGAGGATATCTTCTTGGCACACTCTGGTGTTTAAAAGTATCTTTTAAACACCACAGGCTACCTGAGTACTGTTGCTGACCATGCCTATTCCTTTATGACCACAGTGATGGCTGCTTCCATCAGGATAACACATGTCACAAAGCTCAGCTAATCTCAAACTGGTTTCTTGAACATGACAATGAGCTCACTGTACTTAAATGGCCTTCACAGTCTCCAGATTTCAATCCAGCAGAGCACATCTGGGTGAAATGGATGATTCTCATTATGGATGTGCACCCAATGTGCAGCAACTGTTCTCAAAAGTTCTGAAGGTAAAAGGGGATCCAACTCTGCACTAGCAAGGTGTATCTAAGAAAGCGTCCAGTTACTTCTACTATATTGTTTAGTATAATCATGGTGAGGTTTCACTTGCTCATATATTACAAATGTTACTTGAGAAAGATGACATTTCTTTGCAGAAGCATATCATGTACAGAAAACACAAGAACACAATGCTGGTCAGAACATGAGGGTTGAAAGGGAGGCGGAGCGGTTCTGACTGAACAGAGAGGAAAACCGGGAGAGGACTGTCTCAAACTGGAGAATCTGGGATTGAGTAGAAAATACTGTTATAAGATATTTTACCTGGCACCAGAAAACCACAAGGCCCGGGGACTTCTACAGTGCGTCAGTCAGATTAGGTCAAAAATAGATTTCAGTCTTGTGTTCAAAGTTAAGTGATAGAATAAGGCTTCAAGATTAACAGTAGCATTTTTCAAGCATCAAGCATCTCAAGGAAATGTATAGAGTTAGTATGTACATGTTAATATTAACATTTGCTTTTGCCCAGTGAAAACAATATAACTATAATTGTAATATATACATAGTGCTGTTTTCATTTTGGCAACTTGTGGTCTCCTTTGGGAGTCCTCCTTAAGTGTATGTATGTTTGCAAGCACAACACCAGACACTGATTTAATCGTATTGTGTTGTTTCTTTGTCTAACTCCTGGAAAGCGCCGTATTGCCACAATACTATATGTGCATTTACCTGTACAGGTGAACTTCTTGGAGGGTGTGGTCAGTAGAAGTTTGTCTGTCATGTCGCCGGGCCCGGCACAGCGAGCAATGCCAGGCTCCTTATACCCGCTCTTCACCCAGTCTGACAACCACTGCATGTGACAGTCACAGTACAGAGGGTTGGCCCCCAGAGCCCTGCCAGCCAATTGGACAAAAAATGAGACAGCAGAAGAAATGACTGGAAGCATTTGACTCATGATGGTAACAGTGTCACTGGTGGGATTTCTCAAAGTTAAAATCTTTGAAATGCTGTTAAAAACATTACTTTATTCACCTGCTGGGTAAAAGTTTTATTTTTATATATTTCATATATAGTAAACAAAGCTTAAGGTGAGGTTTTAATCCTTTAGTCGACACTTTCTTAATGAATCTCATTTGCTAGTTTCAACTCATTTCCGTGTTGTAAATATGACCAAATTTAGATTAAAGTAGACCATGAAGCTTTCGGGAGTGGCAGTGTTTGGTTTCTCACTCTGATCCACCCTTTACTTGTCATGTCTGGTTTCAAAAACCCAAGCTGGTGACAACCACAGCCCTAAGCTGCAAAACCAAAGGGCAACGTCATGATGGCTACACTATAATTTTATATAAAGCCTTGGGTTATATTGCATTAGAACAGTTTCCTGTAGTCTCCAGTCTGTTGCAAGCACTCTCCATGGTGCTGATCCTGGTGAGCGCCTCACGTAGACTCAGACATTCCCACCAGCAGGTAACTCACCAGGCGTCTGCACCCTATATGACCACTGTGCTTTTTTCACTGTGCAGCCTGCTTAGTTTTTCTTGATACAGCACTTAATAACGGGAGCAGAACCGAGTGCTCACACTCTTGCTCTGTATGTGTTTCTCTTTTGTTCATTTCAGCCATCAGATCATTGTCGAGGCCACATTCAAAGAAAACAACAGTAAAATAAAGTAAAGCAAAACAAAACTTCATTTAATTACATCAGCTTATTTTCTTTTCAACAACATATTTCTGCTTCATGCACTTCTCGTTAGAATATATAATCATGACTCTCTGAATTTTTCAGCTTCTGCTCTGGGCGTCCTCGTCACAGTGGGAGTGGGAGGCTTTTTATGTTTTACATTAAATTATTTTAGTACCACGGGAAAAAAAATCCCTGGTAATTTGCCCCAAATTACAACACATTGCATTTTTCTTATTATAACTACTATTTAGATTGCTAATACTAGAAGTGGTTAGTGTAGTGGTTTACACATTTGTCTAACAAGCAATAGATCCACAATTTGGGAGGATACCTTGTCAGAAAATCTGCCAAATCAACACATCGATCTGCTTTACTGTGTATAAGGGAGCAGCTGAAAGTAACTTTAGGTTGCTAACGCTAGAAAAATGTAACATGTTGAGGATCCACATATAAAATCAAAAGTTTCTAGCCAGGTTAAGGAGAAAAAAAGTTGGCTTTAAATGTGATTGTTGTGCAGCTCCCGCCCTTCAGACATGTTCGAGACAACAATTTAGTTCCTGTGGCTATAAGTGGTTGAAGAAGGCACATGGATCTTTACATGACCAGAAAATATGGAGTCTATTATTGATTGTTTCTGAAAGTGTTGTGATCACACAGCCACATAATGTCCATTTAACATACAAAGACAGATACTTGTATGAAAAACACATTTGCCACATATGCCATTCAGGCACACCTTTGCGTAAACTGCATACCTGTCTCATTGTGAAAATTGTTTGTAAACCTCTGAACTGTGACAGCATATAACCACTGACGCTCTGCCAGCTACAAGAAACAACCATGTATGATCACTGATGGCATGACCAGTTAGCTGGATAGGAATGTTGTGTCTCCATAAACCACTTCTTTGTCGTAAATGATAAAAGGAAAACACACAAAATTAAAGCGAACGAGCTTCCCAATGCTAGAAAGGACCTCCAGTCGACATTCGTAGAGGTCACTGAGCAGATGGCCGGGTAACATCCTGTCTGATGACGTGTCACAACTTTAATTATGAGTTTTGTCCTGTTTGTGTTTTTCAGCTCCCTGCGGTTACTGGACAGATATATTCATGATGATTATGTTTTTTTTTTATTTGTTATTTTATAGGGAAAAAGGGCAGATTTTTCCAACACACAGCGACACATGACCAGTGATGTTTCTGTGTTTGTGTGTTACTCACAGGTGGGAAAGTGACGACAGGTCTTTGAAGGCTCCCTCTGGTATCAGTGATATGTCATTACCGTGAAGAGACCTAAGAAAAAGTGATTGAAACAGGATGAGAGACAATAAAAAAAGATTGGATGATTACTTCAGCACTAATCTGACTCGGGACTTTTCCCAGTATCAGGAAGTTCAGATACTCACAACAAACGGAGAGATTTAAGTCCGTCGAATGCCCTCTCTGGTATGCATCGCAGCCGGTTGTAGCTCAGAATTCTTTGCACACAGAATTAACATTTTAGCGCAGACACAAGGCAGATTTTTTCCCCCAAGAAATCTTTGCACGCAGCAAGACAATTCAGAGCACAATCCAACATCTGACTGAGATAAGCAGGCAAAGCAGCAAACATGAACAGTTCAACACATACATTCATATGCAGGTCTCATAAGGCAGTGATCTAGCACTCCAAGCTCGAGTTTTCTTCCTTTTTTATGTGCATTTTGTTTCTTTTATTTACAGCAACTAAGAGACAAAACATTTATCACACAGGTGCGCAGACTATAAACTGGAGAAACTGCTCTCTGATGTATATATCATGTACTGTTTTCTTCAGTGCCTTCCACTCTTTTCCTGTTTTATTTTTTTTAAATTCTTCTTTATATATTATTAAAAATGAAGTGAAACTGCAAGCTAATTCAAGGCGGCATCTCCAGCTGCACTGGATCTTTGCTCTCCCTGCTGCCCTGAGTTGATGCCAGCTGTTAAGCGCCTCCACCACGCCAACATCCATCTGTATATTTACTCATCAGTAAATAGCACCACTTTTAAACACAAGTTGTCTGACTAAAGTGAATTTTTGGAGTAGTTTAAGTGAAGCCAGTATTTTGGGATGTCGCTGGTTATTTTGTGGCAATAAAATGTTTCAGAGATTCCCCTGATTCTCTTAGGACTGGCTAACACGGCCAGCAATCACATACAGTCATGTCACCATTTCTTGATTTCTGCTATTATTTTTTTCGAGGCCTTCTTCTCCTTGAACATTTATGAGCTTCTCGCCCACACATAGTCACAAATACGCCTAAATATACACGCTCACACACACCGCAAAGGCACAGATGTAAAGCCAGACTCACAGGGTAAGCAGCTCGGACATGTTACTGAGGCTGTGGTTGGACAGCGTGCTGATCTGGTTGTTACTCAAATCACTGGAAAGGAAACAACAGATACATAAAACCCACACAGGCAGCACTGTCCATACATGCGTGAACAAACCCACACGTGTGCACAGACTATATGGATTCTGTAATACTCCTCTTCTAGTCTAGTGTACTCAGACTGTCACACCACATCGGGGCCAAACAAAGTCACAAAAATGATTCAGCACAGAACAGAGTACCAGTCTGTTAGTTTTGATGATTAAAAGCAAAGTGCAGTAAACACAGACCAAGTCACAATCCTTATTTTAAGTGGGTTTTTTTGTTGCTTTTTTTGCTTTAAAAAATGTGTGTTAACCATACTAAACTCAGCAAAGTGGGAGTTAATTATCAGTGTGAATGTATATAATATCTCTCCACTGAGGTGCTATGGGTGAGACTTACATGAGCGTTAAGTGTTTGTAATTGGAGAGCTCCACGGGAACTTGAGTGAAGTGATTTCCATCCAAATACCTGAGGGTCAGAAAGAGAGCGAGGGAGACAAAGAGCGAGGGAACATGGGGGTGATAGCGAGGAGGATTGGTAAACAAAGGAGAAAATGAGAAGGGAGAAAATGAAGTGTTAACCATGTGGGAAATTCCTCATATCCAGTGTGAGCAGTCATTACTGCTGCAGCCATAATAAACACTGGAGTTTAATATCCCCACAGGCGTCTCTCGCTCAGACATACACACATTCACGGGTGAGATCCTATCTCTCACTTTGTGACAATGTGCTATTAATCCAGCATATTAATTAAGTCTTTGTTAATACTGGAAGAACCCTGTCCCCCAAAGGAGAAACAGTAGAATGAATAAAAATACCACTAAAGCTGTGGTCTGATATTTAATTCGAGATTATAATACTCTGATCATTAGGGATTTTTGGTGAGCAGGACTTTAAGTACCAAGTGTGATCACAAAGTTTCTGGACTGATTAAAATTAGGCTTCAAGGCTTCATGGCTGAATACTGGCGCATGCTGAGAAGCTGGCAAGTACCGCAGTTTTAAATGGAGGACTCAGGATGTTCCAGTATAAATCTGTTTTAATAGTTTTCACTTTTTGGAATGAATTCAACCACACAAACGTCAGAAGAATGAGGAGCATCCTCCTGATTGTGCTCCTCACCCGATGCACTGCTTTGGGGCTTAGAGACCGTGGACTCCTCAGCTAAAAAAACGCTCTCTGTGTCAAAGTCTCAGCTCAAGATCGTCTTAAATGATCTTCATCTACTGTACATGCACTTTTTGGGCTGAAACAGAATTTAATGTTTACTCTGTGGAAGTGTGAGAGCTGGTTTAAAATCCCAGATGCACAATCATAAATAGTCAGATCACAAGCGGAAGCGATCCAGAGTTGTACAAAGGACCATCAAATTTAAATAACAGATAGTTTTTGATTGTAATAGGTGCACAGCTATACCACCAACATTATTATTACAACACAAATCTCTTCAGATGACTTTCTGAGAAATAAAATTCTCTTTAAGTTCACAGTGCCTGTGTCTCTATGTCTCTATAAGCATGTGTTTCTGTGGTTTTCCACCTTTCTGAATGAACATTTCAAGCTCCAGTGAGGTAAGAGATTGAGTCAGATGCATAACGGAAGTCAAAGAGGGACGGCTTCAACTTCCTCCATCCACACTAAGTGTGAGCTCACTGTAGGCACTACTGAAATCCACTCTGACTCTGACCTCTGCTATGGCCTTACTGTTCTCAGGGACAGCCTCTGGGGTGTGAGAGGACAGCATTTCTTTGCCAGACTCACTCATTGTATCCTCCATTACACTGCTATTCTAGCTCTACATCTGCACAGTCGCACTGCAGAGATAATTTATCAAGTGTCTCATGATACTGCATCAGACGGCTGATGCGGACCTCGGACATACAGCCAAAGCTATAAAAAGCTATCTTTAGTCCCGAAGCAGGTGGTGTGGCCCCAAAGAGCACTGACCTTAACTGATCTTAACATCACAGATTCAATCTGGGATTAGCTACAGAGCACCAGTGCATGATTGCACGCTGGCACGAACCACTGTTTAGATCAGATCCACTAAACGTTCCTGACCATGGTGGAGCAATTGTCTGTGTGAATGCTATTAAAAATGAACCAAAGGATGCTCTACTGGTTTGTGGACTCTTCAACTGCCAATTGTTGTTTAGTCTGTGGGTCACAGCTGTAGATTCAGCTCCAATTGTAATGAGCGTTGGGTCAGTTTGACTCAGAGTGGAATGTTTGTTCTCTGAACAAGATGTAGAAGTGCAAGCGGTCAACAACTGAAATCACTGATTGCTTTTGTCATTAGCTGGGATGGTGTTAAGGGAAACTAAAAATAACAATTATCTCAAATCCCCGGAAGTGGTCTGGACCTGATCTTAAATCATTTATGTTTCTTTATGTTTTTAGGCACATTTCATGGGGAACTTTATGATTGCACCTTGTAAAATATGGAGCTTGGTTAAGCTTTATACTAAAGGGTGTGTTTGTTATAAACTCACAGTTCGGTGGTCTCTTTGGGGAGGCCTCTGGGCAGCTTGGTGAGTCCCTTGTTGCTGCACCGGACCACGGTGTCCAGACAGGAACACTCAGCTGGACACCTCAGCACCGGAGAGCAGCTGTTCTCATCATTACCTGATGGTAAAAGTGATTAGGGATAAAAAATGCAAGATGTTTTAGAGAGACATGTAATATTATTATTATTTTCTCCATCTCACCATCTTCACAGGCAAAGTCCTGGACAGCCACATCCTGGATGGGAATCTCCTTCAGGAAGTAAGGACTCTGGCAGCGGGGGTTACCAGTGACAATGCGTTTCCTTCTCAACCAATCACCAAGCCAAGCCAGGTGGCAGTTGCAGTTAAAAGGATTAGCCAGAAGGTTTCTGGAGAGGAAGAAAGAGAGGAGATGAGGGTGCTCAACAGTATTATTATTATTATTATTACTATTTTTTTGCATTTATATTTTGTCACATTTGTGCGTTGTATTGTCTGTGAAGGTTCTCAGTCATCCAGGTGATGGTAGTCTCAGGAGCTTGGAAAGAAAAGCATCTGGACCTTAGTCCAGATGCTTTTCTTTCCAAGCTCCTTACACTGTGCGTTGTATTGTTTACACTCACAGAGTGGACAGGGAGTGCAGTGTGTCGAATGCTCCGGGGTTCATGGAGGTAATCTGGTTGTCATAGAGTGACAGCAGACGCACTGAACTCAACCCCACGAAGCTGCTGTTGCTCACACAGCTGATGCGGTTGCTCCTCAGCATGCTACCCATACACAGGAAAAAAGTGAATAAATTAACCTGTACTACAGTACATGTATATAGTATATAGTTAAGCGTGTACCCACAACATGTATATACAGTTAAGTATATACAGTTATGTTTATGGCCTAGTGAGATAACACCTTACTTTAAGGTCTTTGCAGTAGTTAATAGTAATTAGCTAATAGCTAATAAGTAATAAGACCCAAAAAATTCCTTATAAATTATATGTAGATAACACTACATAAGTCTTAAAGTTCATAAACACTAACACTTATTAATACTTTATATCTGTGTAGGAACGTCACTAAAAGCCTTGACCTTCCTTTAATTGTTTATGAGACCAATGCAATTGCACTTATTGAGTTTAACCAATGGTTCATTGTTAAATTTAATAAGCTTTTAGTGTTGCTTTATTCTATTGACGCTATACAAAAAAATCTAATCCGTGTTGGTTTCCTCAGGATCTCAGGGTCTTAATTATAATATATTAATTAACAGTTAACAGTGGTTTATTCCCTGACCCCAGGAAAAAAAATGTCATGGACCCTTGATTGTTGTCAGATAGATAAAATGTAAAATTATATGCATTAATAATCATCTTTACAGCCCTATAAGGATCTTATTACCTATTAACTAATGCTCATTACATAAACCTAAATATGAAGTGTTACCTAGTGACTTATGCATGCTCATATTATTCTGTGTTTGACAGTGTCACAGTATGTGGGAGCATCTTTGGATATTGCTGGCATACTTAATGCATATGCATATGTGTGAGTGTGTGGGTGAGTGTATACCCACAGTGTGCGGAGGCCACTCAGTCCCTTCAGCATGCGGTGGTGTATGTTCTCCAGTCTGTTGGAGGTCAGAATCAGCTCGTTGACCCCTGAAGCTCCTTCAAATGTTCCCTCCTCTATGTCAGTGATACGGTTATTACTCAGGTTACTACACAGAGTGGGAAGCAGGAGGAAGGAAAGTAAGAGAGCAGCAAGAAAAGAGAGATGAAAAGAGGGGGTAGGAGGAAGGGGGGG
>VVHJ01027255.1:3510-17815 GCA_015107715.1 Tylochromis polylepis
CTTTTGAGATCAGTTTTGTGTATTAAAACACGAATTAAAATTATATTCCAGCAGAAGAAATGCCTCCTTTATTGTTGTTAAATTGTCACCGTGCCAGTGTTTTGTGGGTTTTTTTTTTGTTAAGTTATACTTTTTGAATGGTGGTTTTCTGTTTGTATTGTAATGATAGTTTCTGGTTTCTAGGTTTTCTGTTCTGTTTCTGTGCCTTCCCTGTGTTCCACGTCTAGTTACTTTTGTCTCTGTGCTTCATGTTTCCTCTGTTCCCAGGTCTGTCATGTTTCCACGTCTCAGTGTCTAGTCTGCATCTCTATGAATGTCATGCTTCCCTTTTTATTTTGATAGTCCCTGTCCTGTGTGCAGTGTGTCTAGTTTTGCTTTCCCCTTGTCTCATTATGTCTAATTAGTCCCAGCTGTGTTTCCCTCCTGTTTCTCACTCACTCATTATTGCCTGTGTATTTAAGCCCTGTGTTTTCCTCTCTTTGTTGCTGGTCTGTCTGCTTGTTGTCCTCTGTGTTTTACCTGTTGTATTGCTCCAGGCTCCAGGTTTTTATGTTTCATGTTCCGGGTTTCTGGTCCCAGGGTTTTTTTCCTTTGTGCCATGTTTAGTTTTTCCTAGTTTGGGTATTTCGTAGTTTTGTCCCTGCCCTGCTTCTGTTTGTATCGCACCACTGTAAATAAAGTTCACTCGCAATAAGTCTTTCGTCAGTGCCTGCACTTGGGTCCTTTCTCTCACCTCTCCACACGTCTGCCGCTGTAGCCGGGACAGTACGGACAAGCCAACATGGACCCAGCAGGACTCACTCCCTCAGAGGAGCTCCGGAAGGACTTAATTAACATGGTGGTTAAGCTGTGCGATCAGTGGCTGAAGAGGTCCGGTGAGAGGGATCGCCGTAGCTAGCCGGCTGCAAGGACTGATTTTGGACTTCCCCTGGCTAATGGACTCTCTCCACCCTCTGATCATGGATTTTCTCCTCAACACACTGCATCTTCACCCCCCCAACTGCAACCGCTCACCTGCCCGTCCCGCTGGAGGATTCGCTGCCCGGCCCCACTGGTCCTGCCTTCGAGGAGGAAGCGGCATCCATGCCGCTGACGCTCCTCACCACAGCCGAATTCCAGGACTTCAGAGCAGCCGGCTGTGGTGAGTAACAATGACATTTTTTTTTCCTCACCTGTAAAAGAATGGACTGTTTATTCTGGGGCAGTGTTTTGTGTGGGGAATCGCAAAGACAGTTTCATTCCACTCCTTCCGAGCCGGGAATTCCAAACTCCGTGTCTGTCACCCCTGAGACTGTTCACTCCTGCTCGGAGGATTTAAAGACTGTTTGTTTTTCTGCAAAACTGGGAACACTAGAGACTAAGACTCTCCTCGGGGCTTCCCCAGAGGCTGAGCTTCTCCTCTCAGCAGACTCTGGACCCCTGGAGGATCTGAAGCCAGTGCAGCCTCCTCCGTCGTCTGCTAAGAGCTCAGGTGAGCTGATCCTGCCACCTCCGCAACCAGCTGACTGTTCAGCTGAGCCATCTCAGCCTCCTTCTGCTACTTCACCTGGGAGTGCTGCCGGGCCGTCTCAGCTTCCTGTCTCCACTGAGAGCTCAGGCGAGCTCATCCAGCCTGCTATGGACTGTGTGTTGCTGCAGCCTGAGACAACAACTACACTGAGTACATAACAGACTTTATCCACAAATGCATCAATGACATCGTACCACAGACTAAGGTACGAACTTACCCCAACCAGAAGCCGTGGGTTAACGGAGAGGTCCGTGCAGGGCTCAGAGCGTGGACTGCAGCCTTTAAATCCGGAGACCCAAGTGAATACAAAACATCCCAGTATGCGCTCAGGAAAGCAATAAAGCTGGCCATGGGACAGTACAAAGAAAAGATGGACCTCTGCTACAGTAACTCCAACACCAGGAACATGTGGAGTGGTCTGAAGACCATCACAGACTACAAGGGAAACAGCAGCGGGGGGGGGGGGACTGCTTCTCTACCTGATGAACTCAACACCTTATATCCACGCTTTAATAAACATCTATCTCAGGAGCTTTTGCTGGAAGAGGACAGCTGCCCTCTTCAGATATCTCAGGCAGTCGTGAAAGCTCCTGGACCAGATAACATCCCAGGTCGTGTTTTCAAAGCATGTGCCCATGAGCTGGCAGATGTCTTCACAGACATTTTGAACCTTTCCCTGCTTTAGTCTGCTATCCCAAAATGTTTTAAGAGGACCACCATCATCCCTGTCCCGAAGAAAACTAATGTGAGCTGCCCAAATGACTATCGCCCAGTAGCACTCACCTCCATTGCCATGGAGCGCATAGTCAAAGCTCACATCACATCTTTACTCCCTGCTTCACTTGATTCGCTCCAGTTTGCCTACAGGCCTAACAGATCTACAGATGACGCAATAGCAATTGCACTTCACACGGTCCTCTCCCACCTGGACCAGAAAAACACACATGTGCGGATGCTGTTCATTGATTATAGCTCCGCCTTCAACACCATCATACCATCCAGACTTGTCATGAAACTCCATGACCTGAACATCCGTTCCTCCCTATGCAGCTGGATCCTGGACTTCCTGACAGACAGACCTCAGGTGGTTCGGATCGGCAGCATCACCTCATCCACACTTACACTTAGCACAGGTGCCCCCCCCAGGGATGTGTGCTCAGCCCCTTGCTGTACACCCTTTTCACCCACTACTGTACAGCAACACACAGCTCCAACACCATCATCAATTTGCAGATGACACCACCATCATCGGCTGCATTTCTGATGGAGAGGTGAGAGCCCTGACATCATGGTGCCGTGACAACAACCTGCTGCTTAACATCAGCAAAACCAAGGCGCTCATCATGAATTACAAGAGACTGCAGAGAGGAGGCCACACCCCCATCCACATCGAAGGGGCAGAGGTGGAGAGAGTCAGCTGCTTCAGATTCCTAGGAATCAACATCAGCGAGGATCTGAGTTGGTCCCACCATGTTGGTGTGATCACAAGAGCAGCAAGACGGTGGCTTTTCTTTCTACGGCGCCTGAGAAGATTTGGCATGAACCCCAGAATACTCACAAACTTCTACCGTTGCACCATTGAAAGTATTCTGACTGGCTGTATCACCACCTGGTATGGCAGCTGCAAGGCTCTGGATTGCAAAGGTGGTGAGATCAGCACAGCGCATCACCAGGACTGAACTGCCAGCCATGCAGGATATCTATACACAGCGCTGCATGAGGAAGATGCAGCGGATCCTCTCTGATCCCAGTCACCCCAGCCACAGACTTTTCACACTCGTGCCATCTGGCAGGCGGTACAGGAGCATTCAGACCCGCACTAGCAGACACAGAGACCATTTCTACCCATAAGCCATCTGGCTTTTGAACTGTTGCTGACATTCTGCACACACCATCACACACTCACCACAACTACTGGTCTCTACACGCTGTCATCTTATACAATGCCACTTCAAATCCTTTAAATCCTCACTGCACAGTTTTTGCTCCAACTGTAAATACCAAACTGTTTTAAATCTTTAATATTTTAAGACTTTTAGTATTTTTTTATTACTTTTTTATTCTATTATTATAATTATTGTTATTATTATTATTCTTAATACTAGTAGTAGTATTTCTTTTCCTTAACATGAACATATAGAAGGAATATGGTATATTAAGCTGGGAAACACGAGCCTAAGAATTTCATTACAGGTACATGTTGCTACACTGTTATCTGTATATGACAATAAACTTGAAACTTGAGAGGCATCCAGAGCTGGCTGTGTGTTCCATGCAGCTTCAGCTAGCTTCGCCTCAGCCAGAGGTCTCCGCACCTGCTGGTCCAGCTTTGCCTTCGCCAGAGGTCTTCGCACTATCTGTTTCAGTTTCTGTCCCCACTGGGGGCTCTGAGGAGTCCGTCCACGCCGCCATCTGCGGCTTCCACGCCGTCGTCTGTCTCCGCTGGGGGCTCTGAGGAGCCCGTCCAGCCGTCCGCAGTTTCCATGCTGTCGTCTGTAAACTGTACCACCACCAGATCAACTGCCAGCCCAACTGCCAGTTCAACCACCAGCTCAACCATCCACGGTTGAGCTGGTGGTCCATGCTGCCATCAGCTGCACCGCCTGCAACTGCCACACTGCCGTCTGGTCCAGCTACGTCTCCGCCAGAGGTCAGCGCCTCATCTGGGCCTGCGTGCTGGCCATCAGCCAGGCTGCCTGTGAGCCTTCGTCCACGCCCTGCATGTCCTGCATGTCCAGCATGGCCTACATGTCCACCACCCAAACCACACCAACACCGACCACCTTCCAGGCCATCTACCAGGAGCTCCACCGCTGCAGTTTTCCACGCGGCCGGCCTCCGGACCTGCTTCGACTACGCCGCCGCTGCCTTCTGCGCAGTGGGCCTCCAGATTTGCTTAAGTGCCTCAAGCAAGTATGCACAATACAGCACCACAGAGACTGATTACTCTGTCATTAGCAGTGTTATTTACATCTGTATTTATCCTGTTAACTAAAAATATCTGCCATTTAAAAGAAAAACTCTGTCTATGGTTTTATTTGAAATCATTTACTCACAGATGGCACATTTTTAGAATTTTTAACAGCCTGTTGTTAAAAATTAACTGTAAATATCACTCTGCTCCGATAAAATGAGTGCTGGAAGAACACGAATTTACATGAGTTGTCTGAATCAAGATTTTTATACTAACTGATCAATTTGGGTACGTCAGGTAAACTGCAGTTAATTTTGCATTAATGATATTCTCCGTATTGCTGGCCTTTGAGATTATCATCAATTTTTACTTTAAGTCAGGTAAGATAAGTGACAGTTGTAGAGAATTTTATACCAGTCATAAAAATTCTAAATGAGGAGGATGAATGAGTTACACTGGATTGGTCTCTAGCAGAAAAGCCTAAGAAAATATTATTCATTTATTTTCATTATTTTTAGGCAATGCCTCTCTTTTCCCCTAAAACTCCTATATACGTATATACATGTTATTATATATGAAAGAGAATTCTTGCTTCAAGATGGAAAGCTTTGTCTCTGCCTGCTGTAATAACAGCAGGAAGACTAACACCATTTTTTTTGTGCATTACACTAAATGTTGAAAGAATAGCTTAAGTAAATCTAGCATCTTAAAGTAGGACCCAACTGCCTTCCCAGCAAATATCCTCCCAGTTTGTGCCCTTGAGCAAGAATCTAAATCTTTTGTGAAAACTCTAACAATAGAGCTGCAGTGGATTTTGCCACTCAACAGCTCCTCAAAGTTTTTCACTTACAGTACAACACAGTCCTACCTGTGGAAAAAAGGAACAGCTGAGCGTGATTTAAAAAAAATAAATTATATATATATATATATATATATATATATATATATATATATATATATATATATATATATATATATATATTATACACGCACGCACGCACACGCGCGTACGTTAAGGGAGATGTAAGATTCTGCAGGACAATCAATTAAAACCACTGCTCTAGAGGCTCACAGTATGGTGGGTGGTGTGTGCAGAAGACTGTCTTGACAGAATAAGGAATTGCATGGAAAAACTCCTACAGTGCTGCTCTGGTTGGTTTAGTTGATATAAGCCTCTGTGCCTCCCACAGTGTACTCACTCATTTTAATCTCCCCCCTCATTTGTCCTTTTTATACTCTCTCCTCACCAAAAAACACAGAGAAAAAGAGAGTGAGCAGGAATCCCATACGTACACACAATTTGTTGTGCAAGATCAATGGATAAGAGAATGGTTGGATGGATTGATGCAAGGTCAAATGTTACTATTCCTTACAGCAACAGCCTGAGATACTGGCCTGGGTTTATCAGCTGAGTATCAGCCTGTATATTGGTTTATATGTCATTTAGCTAAATGTTTGCTCTTTGGCCAGAATGAATAATAAATATGGATAAATGATTTAGTAGTCATCTGTTAGAAGTCAGAGAAAGAAGCAAGACAGAAATGCAAAGTGAGAGAGTGTGAATGAAGGAGAGATGTTAATTTAGCTCAGTGCAGATATGAGTCAGTACACCAACACTTTTTGCATCAAACACTAACATACAGCATGAATGATCAACTATACACTTGGAAATTACATGTTGCATCACATTATAACCACAGTGATTACATATTAACCTGCTATAAATTACTATCATTTAATTCACAAGGAAATTAAAAATAAAATAAAACGTATTTTCAGGGGGTCATAAGGGGACAATACTGAGTATCAGTAGATGCTGGCAAATTGATTAAAATCACACCATAAATGAAAAGTTGTGATGGTGTGATAGTATGAATAGTGCTTATGCAGCAAAAATACTTCAATGCTTTAACAACTTTAATAAGTTCACCTTGCTAGTACCCGGTTGAACCCCATCAACAAGGTGCTGGAAACATTAATCTAATTTTGGTCTATTCTGACATAATAACATCGCACAGTTCCTCAGATTTGTCGACTGCACATCTGTGATGTGACTCTCCCATTTTACACAGCCCAAAGGTGCTCTCCTGGATTGAGATCTGGTGATTGTGGAGGTCATTTGAGTACAGTGAACAAAAAAACTGTGAACAGTAGCCTCTGTTTTCTGTTCCTAACTGAGAGGAGTGGCACCCAGTGTGGTCTTCTGCTGCTGTAGCCCATCTGCTTCAAGGTTTGACATGTTGTGCATTCAGAGACGCTCTTCTGCATACTTTGGTTGTAACAGTTTGTTATTTGAGTTACTGTTGCTGTCAAGGGTGCTTTCCTATCAGCTTGAAACAGTCTGGCCTTTCTCCTCTGAGCATGCTCCTTTGACAGCAATAACACATTTTTATCCAGGGAACTGTACATGCATGTGCATCTAAGTAAATTATAATATAGGATGTTTTATAAATTGATAATTTTATAATGTTTTATAATATTGTAATATGATAATCAAAATTACTGTATTATCATATTACAATTATATATAATATAAAAAATATAGTGCCTTTGCCAACAATAGCTGTCAGGAAAATATAGAATTTCAAGGTAGCAAACTTATAATGGCTTTTCAAGTGTTCCTTTTGAGATCGTACAAATATAAAGAAGTAAATACTGTGTTTGGGCTGAAGGTTGCCTTTTGTCTCAAAGCCAGTGCTACATACTGCTTCTTGGCAGTGATACAACCGTGACAGCAACATGGCTTAAGGAGCTCCATTGACACTGATGTCATATTGACAGTGAAAAACCAGAGTGCCTTTAAAAAAAACACTGAGCAGCATCTAAGGTTGAAGTTTATAGTTTTTTACATACCACAGTGCCACTTATACAGTACAGTGAAAGCAATCTTCTAATGCAAATTCACGGTTAATTGTTAGTCAGGTACTTTGATTCTATAATTTCTCCCCCAGCCGGACTCCAGCAGAGATCAAAGGAGGGTCTTCTACAAGTGAAAATCTTCAGAGGTGAGCATAGTGTCTGTATTCAGGTTCAATTTAATCTCAGTAATTTCTCTTTGCAACATAATTGTTGATTCTGACACCTCTTAGAAGATGTGGTCAAAACAAAGATTCACAGACACAGCATATAATTGCTGTAATCTAAACCGTATGTATTTGGACAGTTACAAATGTGCTCTTCAGCCTCATTTTTCACTTTGAAATATGAGAGGAAATAACAAATCACCTATGGCATATATGTCAGGAAGCTAATGGAACTCTAGTGTTCCTGTGAATATGCTGCTTAGGTGGGGAGGAAACCTAGAACCTAGAAACCTACAAATGGCACTCTCTAACGTGTATTTCATGTTGCAAAAGGATCTATAATAAGCCCAAACCATAATCATGGTAACCAAGTAATTTTGGTGCTAAAACACCGAAATTACTATGGATTTAAGACAACAATACCATGTTGAGTAGATAAATCACTACATTCTTAATAATAAAAATATGTCTATATTCAGCCATTAAATTCAACCATATTTGCTTGCATTATTCCTTAAAGACCAATGGTGTGATGTAAATCGCTATACAGCACATACTCTCAAATCTAATTGGACACAGAAACCCTGCAAGGATGTGGCCAATAACAATGAACTTTTTAAAAATGTAACGTCTTTATTGATACATTAAAACATTTATACTCTTCAGCTTTATGACTCATGTACTCTAAATATAAATTACTCTCCAGATTTAGCCAGTGTATTGTAACGTTGGTAGTAAGTGTTTTTCAGCCTCTCTCACTGTATGTTAAGTAAGGTCCTCGGCGCTGACACTGGCTGCACATGCATTTCTGTTTGTCTCCGAAAAATGCAATTTCATTCTGAACATCATCTGAGGAGACTTCAGTTGTGACTGTACACCCTTTATAGTTTGTCAATCATGTCTTTTACCAGATCTTGTTCAGAGACAAATGTAAGACTGAAAAGGATTTACTGCAAGCAAAAATTAAATTCTTGTAAAAGGCTTGTCAGAGTAAAATTGAGTTTGTGAAGACAAATTGCCAGGTCACAACTGAGAAATGGCCCTGACCCTCCCTCAGTTTGTGTAGCTTTCAGTTGCAAATTGAATTTCATTTGACTTCAGTTCCTTCAAAAAGAGGAACCACTTTGATCTCAGTGTAGCACCTCATCGTCTCTGATCAGATACTAGACTGGACTGCATAAAGACCCCTGACACAGTCTTTGTTTCACAGCCCATTCATCGTCTTTATAATATCTAGAAGGATGGAGGAGGGAGAGAGAAGACAGGGGGGCATACAAAGGCAGAGAGAGAACCTGTTAGGCTGTCACCTTCCTCGGGATCATGATCATCATTCACTTCCTTGGGTTGAGATCACAGGTAAAATACTGCGTCTACACGAGGATCTCATCCAAATGTCACTAACTGCTCTCTCTGTCTGTCTGTCTCTCTTTCTTTATCCTAATCATGTTTCACTTTGTTTATTTTAAAACAAAGGCCAAATGAAATGTGAGAGAAGAGTGTTGCCATCACCCACGCACATAAACATACAAAGAAACAGAAAAGGACAGATAAGTGCAGATACACCTGACTAACTGTAGAGACATTGACCA
Source organism: Tylochromis polylepis (assembly GCA_015107715.1). Taxonomy (NCBI): domain Eukaryota; kingdom Metazoa; phylum Chordata; class Actinopteri; order Cichliformes; family Cichlidae; genus Tylochromis; species Tylochromis polylepis. Next base: position 12,547 of record VVHJ01027255.1, read on the forward strand.
GGGAAGCAGCGGGACTGGAGCCAGTGACAGCCTGACCTGGGGCGGGGTTCTCAGTCACCACGGTAACAGCTCAGGGGGACATGTCCACCCCTGCTATGTCTGAACTCATCAATCGATCAGACAACAGATGGAAAATAAGACTGGAGAGGACACGTCTGTGTGAATATGTGTATGTGTGTGTAAGAGAGAGTTTGATATAGTCACTTCTAACATGTGCATGAATGCCAAACAGACATACGGTGTTGCTGGCTAAAAGACATGCAGTAGTGGCACATTTGGTTCATACGCATGAGTAACAGTAATACACACAACCAAACATTCACACACCAGACAGACTGTGCTTGCAGCCTTCAGTGAATCAGGTACAGTGATGTATGTTCACAACTTATCTGAGATATTAATATCATTTAAAGAGCGAAGCTTAAACTTTGCTAAAGGAAAGAAGCAGGAAAAGAAGCAGAAAGGAAGAAATGTATTAAAAATAGAAGAAAATTGAACTAAAGCCAAGAAACAAAAGGAAGTGAAAGAGGGCAGAGATGTAAGGTGAAGAAATACAATGAAGAGATGGAGAGAAAAAGAAAAACCCTGAACAATTTTTTGGCGTATCCCATGCTGGCTGATATTAAGGGTGTTGGCTTCACTGATGTGAATTAATTTGAAGCTCTCATGTTAGCTTTCCCTCCTGGTCGGCAGTAGTAACAGAGTAGGAAATAGTCCAGTTTTCCCTTAAAATTCAGAATAAAGTCTGATGCCTGCAGTATATAACTGTTCTTACAACAAAAGGAGGGACTGTCTCTGTCAGTTAAAGGTATAAATCTGTCATTTCCTCTTTTCTCCCAAGCTAATGTACAAAATGACGAGATGACATTGCAGCATAATTCAACAGGTCTATAAAGTTCTTGTCCTGGCTTTGGTCTCTTGGTTTAGGGTTTCTGTTCATTGTCACTCTTCTAGTGCTTTAAGTTTTTATTATTTTGAGGTTTTGATTCCTGTTTAGATTGAATTATCATCCTAGTATATCTTGAATATTAGTTCTTAGCATTTAATTTCTAGTTATGGTGCAGACAACCCTCTGCCACGCAATAGCTCCCCAGAACCATCACTGTCTATATTTAAAATTGAGAAGTGGGTGCCAGCAGCTAAAGGACAAAACCAGGACCCACCACCCCACTAGGTGATGGAGCCAACAAAGGAGCCCAGAGAGACTGATCTCATGTGGTGGAAGAGGCTGTCTCAAGACCAATATGGTCCAACAAAAGATCTTTATATTGATTAACACTAAGATTATTTTTATTTTTCCAGTTCATGAGGACAGTCTTTTTAGCAATGCATAAGGCGGTGAGAGTGATGATGTCACTATGGAGTGTTCATCTCCATAGTGACCTACCTCGGTCTTGATGAAGGTTTTAATGTTAACTTCTGCATCCTCCTCAGCAGAGTCTGGGATGCCTGAAAACACCAGGTTCTCTCTCTGCTATGGGCCTGGAGATCAATGACAGTCCCATTTATTTATTTATTTTTTTCACTGAGCTGGGTCACATTTTCAGTTAGAGAATTGACTGAGTCCTGTCCTTTCAGCAGCGAATGTTTCCACCTGCTGCTGGCTGAATTTGAAAGATTCCCTAAGGGACTGGAATTCCCGATGCAGCATTTTGACCAGAGACAACCTCAGGTCGAAGCTGGCCAATCGCTTATCGATTGAGTCTAGGATGTTGGCAAAGTCGAATCACCGGGTGGTGATGTTGTTCCGGGGGAGTCTGCTGGGTGACCTCTCTTGGAAGACAGCGTCTTGTGCTTGGCTGGGGAAGAGGAACTCTAGTCAATGTATACCAGTCAATGTAGTTCCAGAGAGTGTCCAAATTCTCCTCGCTGTCCTCCAGGGTCTTGGAAATGATTATGTGTTTTGTTGTCCATTAATTGTTTGGTGTAATTTAAGCTTTGAAAAGTGTTTAATTCTGAGCCACCATTTGGTTTTTTTTTTTACCAAGTCTTCAGCATCTGACGTTACCTACAGCACTTCCGCTCTTACCCAGCTCCTCACATTACTCTTAATAAGATTTCTTGCCTTTTGTTAATCACTCTGCTTGTGTCCTGCATTTGAGTCCTAATTATACAAATTGTGACAGTTATTTTTAGTATGAGTGCTTTGACCACAGATAATTGGGCTTGTCAACAACTTAATTTTCCACATAATGTTGACTACAGCAGCTCTACAGACTATACTCATCAGACAATTTATTAGATACACCTTGCAAAATGTTGGACCTCCTTTTTTCCTTCAGAACTGGTGAATCTGTTCCAAGAAGAATCAAGGCAAAGTCCTTGAAACATTCCTCAGAAATTTTGGTCCATATTGAAATGACAGCACACAGTTACTGCAGTTTTGTCAGGTGCAGATCCACGCTAATTTGAGCTTTGTCACATAGTGCACAAAGCTAAAAGCAGCCATCAAAAGATGGATGCACTGTGGTCATAAAGGGATGGACATGGTCAGCAACAATACTCAGGTAGGCTGTGGCATTTAAATAATGTTCAGTTGATTAACTGCAATTTTTGCATGCAGTAATGCAACTTCTGCATGCGTGTCCATTTCATGTTTTGGAGAAGCAAAGTGTGAAATGGACACGGTGGACCGGCGTATCTATTACAAGTTTTGCTGTGATACTGGGTTGTCCAATCAGTTCAAAGCAGTCTGCCTACTCTCCTCTGACCTCTGGCATTTCACCCAGATAACTGCTGCTTACTGGATGTTTTCTCTTTTTCTTTTTTCCTCATTCTCTGTACACCCCAGAGATGATAAAAATACCAACTGAAGTACTTTGGTCAGCCTGTCTGGCACCAACAACCATGCCACATTTAAAGTCACTTAAATCACCTTTCTCCCCCATTCTGATGCTCAGTTTGAACTTCAGTAGGACTTCTTGATCATGTCTACATGTCTAAATATATTGAGTTGCTGCCAGATCATTGGCTGATTAGATAATTGTGTTAACCAGCAGCTGTATAGGTGTACCTAACAAACTGGCAAATGAGTCTATATGATGGTAAGTGAGCAATAAACATTACATTCACTTCCGTTACTTGTGGTTGTTTCACTAGAATAAAATTACATTGGAGGATATATATGTAACTAAACCTGAATAATCAAAGTACAACTTGTGCTGTGCTTTTGACCGAGAGTTAGGAAGAATTTTCTTTGACTCTTTAAGTTATACTGATCACTACATGCATTCTGCCTTAAAATATTTCATTAAGGAATTTAGAGTTGAAATCTATTTCAGCATCTGCAGTGTGACATTTTAAATGATTTGTAATTTACAGACAAGCATCACATTAACAAGCTAACTAGCTGCCTTTTTAAAATTTTGCTTTGCAAATATAATGGCAGACAGATTTCTTGAAGTCTTGAAAACACAATGTTTTAAAGTGTTTGCTACATCAAAGCCATATTACACCATTTTTTTCTCTAAATATTTTTTCCTTCCTCTGTGCCTCAGATATTTTCCTGTTACAGGCTTTCTAAACAGCCCTCTCCTCTCCTCTTTCTACTTGTTGGTGTTCTAAAATTACATTTCAGGTACTTAGCTGACAGTATCTCTATAGACTGGCTGAGCTTAAGGGCACAGTTAATGGGGCTCCAAATGAATAAAAAGAATAATAAGAAGAAGAAGATGTGTTTTCTGAAGTAAAGGGGAAAAGACTGAAAAATCTTCACAACTTGGCAGCAATGTCTGTCTATAAAACATTATCCTATATATATATAACAGCCACAGAGAAATGCGCAACCCCTAGGTTCCTTATCTTTACACTCATCGGCTCCCTCTGAGCTACCCCCCCGGGTCTGGCACACAGTGATGAAACAAACCCATGGTGGGCGTTGCCTCTGCCAACTTTTGCCACTCTAATGGAGGGCTTGCCAGTGAACGAGTCTACCACGATACCAATTAGTATGTGCGATTATGCAAATAGTCTTTCTTCTTATTTCCTCCAGCTCTATCCATCTCTTCCTTCTTCACTTTCTTTTTCATCACTTACTTTCTTTCTTTAATGCTTCTCCTTGCTTCTCTGCCTGTGCCTCACAGCTTGCTTTTTTAGCAGGAGTAACCGGCTGGTGAACCATGTGAGATGGCCTGAGGAAAACCCTCTATTCCAATTTCCACCACAACAGCCCTCCGTTACATGATAACAGCTTTTGAGGAAACAGTAAGTGCCATCTGGTTTTTCATACCTCCCTCCCACTTGCTCTCTCTGTGTAATACAGGCCATCTTGAAACACCAAGGAAGCTTGCTGAGGTAATCACGGCCTCCGGCGTTGACACTTTTAGCAAATGCTTCCATAATTACACATGTTCACACAAAATGTTGAGTGAGTCAGGGGTATTCACTGAGAAAAGGTTTTGTAGTCTGAGCTAACACTTATGTGCTATGTTTCCACGGGCGAAGTTTTAAATTAGGGTTCCCGCCTGTGTGATTGAAAGTGTAGTGGATTTACTGCAGGCTTGTAATTGCACTATTTGTGCAGGTAGAACTCATAATCTTGTAAGTCAAGTCCACTTGAAGTTGCCATTTGTGAGCATTTTGATGACTGCAGGCTGCAAGGTTCAACACACAGCTTGTGCATAAACAGAATCTCTCAGTGATATGAGTCCCACAAGTTAAATAACAACCAATAATCCCTTCACATGATATTTTTTTAAATGGAGGTCAAACAGTTTATTTCCAATTTTAGCATGTGAGTAAAAACAAAAATGTAATTGTCTTTTCCCCACTTAATATCTTTGGGGCTCATAAAGAACACAGAGCACACTCTTACTTCACTGTTAACTGACCACTGCACTCTAAGGTTAACATTCTCATACTTCTGAATTATTTAACAACATCTAAGATTGCTTAATGTCTTCTTTGACCCACATTTTTTTTTATATGTAATGCTTTATTTGCCTTAAATGTTCATTGTTTTTGTTTCTCCATATTTTAATTTGATTATAGGTACTTTTATCAACAGTTATTCTGCCCGTTTGTCTTTTTTGAAGTTTCTGGATGACAATCTTTGAGGACAGAGAGTGTCAGGCCCTATCTCTTTTTTGCAGAAAAATACTGGCAGCCGCTAGTGCTACCCCTCAGCCTCCTGGTAGACACATCTATAGTATCAATTTCAAAATCTTACGTCACCTTCCTCTCAAGTTATCGCATTCACAAACTTGTGTGTCCGCACCGCCTGCTGACCTGCCGGGGTGATGGCAATACCCCATCAACCTTTTTATGGCTA